>JTDE01001416.1:78241-104946 GCA_014338405.1 Paragonimus skrjabini miyazakii | reverse complement strand
TACACTTTTTAATCGTTTGTATATCCTCATCCGTTAACTGCACATCCGCAGGGTTCATCATGCACTGATACACGCACTTTGCATTTCGAAGCTGCAAAGCGCATTCCGAAATACTTAGCAGAACGTGAAATTGCATTTAGCGTTGCATGCGCCGCTTGAAAGTTGTCAAACAGTAACACCCTGTCGTCATTATAATCAAGATCAGTCAGCCTTCCACCAGATAGGAGGTCCACGCCGGCATCTTGTTACTACTGGAGACAATCCTCCATTATTTCATCCATGACGAGATTGAACAAAAATGATAAAATAGGACAGCCTTGACGAACGCCGCTTCTGGTGCTGAAGCTGTCAGATAGTTCACTGTAAACCCTAACCTGAGCCGATGTATGGGAGTAAAGCGCCGACAATATGTTCACATACTTGGTCGATACAACCCTCCGTTTAAGCGACTCTGACACCATGAATATGACGATTGTGAATGCCTTAGTACGTTATGTTTCGACTAATTTATCGGCTTCGAAAAGTGAAACCCATTGTTGTTGAGGCATTTCATATTTTTAATATATAACCACACCTTTAGTTCTACCGTCATAACTTGTGCAAATTATGTTGCACAAAACAGTTTGTGTATCATTCGCAAGCCACTCTCCTTTCTACCATGCAGTTTCGCTTTTATGATACGACAAAAAAAGACGTGATTAAAGCACTGAGATAATCCACGTGCAGACCCGTGAACAATAAACCTGCACAAAGTGTATTTAAATCATCATAAAATAGAATACAGCCTCAAAATCGTATGGGCAAATGAATATGTCTGTGTCTCATTAGACCAATATTTAGCAATAATATTGATAATGTACACAAGTATAATAACATATATACACACATATGTATACATACAAATTCAAAATATTTACAAGCACACACTGAGTAGTGAACGATTTATTGTGACATTCGAAGTCCATACTAGGATCCGATAACAAACAAATGCCACGGTTGTGATCTAAGGTCGGCTCGTCGCATCGTCAATTTGTGTTCGTGAATGTGTTCGAGAAAGGGAATCGCGTAGACGAAGCCAGATGGTTTGTGTGGTTCTACACGATCGTTAGCGTTTACTAAAGCATATATATATATATATATATATATATATATATGATACTGGATCAATCTTTCCCAAAATTCTGTTACGCCATTCATACAGGAATTCACAGCTGCTAGACTGGTTTTTGAGCCACATTTCTTTAAAATTTACTGCTCAACGCAGGAATAATTTATTCTTTTCGCTCAATAGCTTATGCTTAATTGCTAAGGTTGCGATACCTTTGTTAAACACACGATCATCTTCGCAAGTTCCCAAATGTATGACCTACAGAGCGAGTTCAATTAGAAAGTGTATGTGAACATAACTGAATGGCTGATGCTTACTCCGGGTTTTCTTACAGAGGGGGTCAGGAAAACAGGATGGATGATGGTGGCAATTAAATTCGATTCAATTGCATTGGACTGCTTTATTAGAGAGTATGAACCAACAATGTCGATTCATGTTCTTGCTGGCTGTTTGCATCTTCGCTTACGCATGACAATTGTTTGCGCTTAGTTAACTCGTTACAATACACGAACTAATTGTCGTTTTAGACCTACGGAATATAACAGCCCTGGTTCGATGGCTGGTGCAGGCTCTGATGCCATTAAAACGGAAATTCGACACACATACCATTAAAGACTCATTTGATTTAATTGAAGATCTCAACGAAGTCAACCTAGCAGACAAAGTCATGTGTTCAACGGGCGTTCAATCACTGTTTATGAATGTCCCATTGCACGAGACGATTGAATTTATATGCAATCTGATCGAGATTGGGGGTCTTGATAGAAAAATTCCCAAGGACATGCTTAAACTGTCTCTACTACTGTGCACGGAGAATATCAGTTTCAGTTTTCAGAGTAACCCTTATCGACAAATAGAGGGAGTCGTCACGGGCAGTCCATTAGGACCGATGCTAGCAGATTTGCTCATGATGATGGTTGAAAGGCGAATGGCTCAAGACATTTCGTCGCTACCGTTGTACAAACGTTATGTGGATGACATTTTCATGTTTGCGCAATCTTCGCAAAGAATCGATGAGATGGTAAACCGCTTCAACGTACGTCATGCTAATCTGGCAATCACCTGTCAGGTGGAAAAGAACGGATGCCTACCGTTTTTAGATATCCTCATCGGTCGTAAAGATGATGGATCAGTAAGCAGGAATGTGTATCGAAAGCCCACCTGGACTGGTTAGCACACCCACTTCACAAGCTTTACACCAATAAAGAACAAGCAAGCATTGGTCAGAACATTGTTAACACGTGCCAGACACATCTGTTCATCAGAATTTTTAGCTGATGAACTCTGATTGCTTACAACGACGTTGCAGGATAATGGGTATCCGCTGAGGTTTAGCAACAGACACAGCCAACAACGTGTAGCAGTAGGCGAGGTTTCCACGGTTGAGAAGAAGAAAGTCTACATTGAACTACCATTCAAAGGTGACACTTCTTCACTTTGAACAACAAAACGCCTCGTCGCCTCCATTAAGCGAGCATACAATGCGGCTAAAATCGTAGTCGTTTGAATTCGTTGAACGGCCTCGTAATCCACCTTTACCTTCAGTTAAGGGAGAGCAACCTATTGGCGCCAATTCACACTGTATTTATCAATTTGTGTGTAACTGCGCCTAAAGTTACATCGGCAGAACCAATAGGTGCTTGAACGTCTGCCGAAATGGGTACAGGATGTGGCTGCGCAGTGTACTTCCTTTGTCCCGGGATCACGCGAACTTCCAGCCTCGTCTATCGCCAGACACATGTTGGCCACCGGTCACCGGATTAATCCCGAATCAACATTCCCGATTATAATGCGCCATGCTAATCCGCGTTTCTTGCGTTTCGCTGAGGCGGTTCCGATTGGTCGTCTCAAGTCAGCATTGTGTGGACAAAAACAATTATATAAAATTACTAATGAGTAGTCGGGGATTTGGTTAATTTCAAGTTCACATATGATAATTCGGTCGTGCCTAACGTGAGATCAATGGCGCAGTGGTAAACACGGTTGCCTCGTGAACAACGTGTCCGTGGTTCAAGTCCCGGCAGTGGCGATGATATGCACTACTGACGAGCTCTAATGAGAGCGAAACTCGAGTCTAGTACTTCTTTTCGAATGGGGCCGACTGGATAGTGTATGGGAATGCGACAGCTGCGAACAATTGTGGGTAATGTTCAACTTGAAATTATATAAAAGCCTTAGACCCCCATGGACCTGATAGTATTGCGTTGTTGTCCTCCACCTAATTTGCCGTTTCATTTTCTTCACCCACCCCCCACCCCAATAGTGTCACATATATGTTCCTGGTTATTGTTGTTTGGTACTGAAGAGGCAATACGAAATGCTAGCATCTACCACTATCCATCTTCTTACTGTTTTGTTCAAATTTAGGGGTGGAATCAACTGTTTCAAAGTCCTGTTTGTGTTTAAACAGCCTGATGGCATCGTCTGGTCGCCCATCAGTAGCTCAGAATAACACAATTCAGCGAAGTGATTAGAGTGTGAAGCCAGAAAGGTTTTCACTTTCGTAAGAGCCTGAACAACCTGTTGCGATAATGTAACAAGAATAACTGATAATCCGTAAACCACAGGACTGCTTCTGTTTCAAGCACATGTCGACTCAGCCCGTGTGGATTAACTCGTCACAGGATGGACAGTGTACATTAAAGACGTCAAAGTTTCCCATCGTGTTTGTAATGTTGAAATCGTAATCTTGGTGAGTACACTAAATCTCTAAAGGAATTTGAATGACAACAATTCCGCGATTCAGAAGTGTAGTAAAGTAAGGAATGAACTTCGGCTCATATTTTGCGAATGGAAATAAGTCAAAATACACAAATTCACTGTCCAATCTTACTCCGACCCTCCGATATAAATCAAACAGACATAGCATTAATGATAAGAAGAACTGGTCTTCACACTGGTGAATATCCACCTTTTCTGCACATAGGAGCTCATCATATTTCAGTAATTAATGCCAAGGAAGATAATGTTAAGACAAGCATTTTCCAGGCATTATGGTGCCAAATGTCAAGTGATAATCATTTGAAAGTTGAATTTATACCTTAGGCAAAGTAAGAAACGCATCCTGTTAATACTTGATTCGATTGAAAAAAACAGCATCGACAGTGTATGCTCTCCGAGGTAACGGGTTTATACGACTTTAATAAGTGATTTGTAAAACTTTTCGATATGGTCCCAGAAAGGATATTGGCTAGTATTTTAACTTAGGATCTGAGTCAGGACTACATGTAAATCATTGCATTGCGGTGATGTAGTTCTGCTGCGACCAACTTTGGGTAGCCTGAGAAATGCATCTGAGCATCGTCCTGCTGAAGTATTACTCGACTGGGATCATTGTAATCACTCAAACCGCTAGCTAAAAACATTATTTGAGGGAGCAATGTGTAGCATTCCATTACGTACATGCATTTATACTACTTCCAATCATTCCGCTTAGCCTTGTTTGAGCAATTTTTCTCCGTTTTAGTACACTTTTATTTTCCTAAGTTATTCCATATCACTGTTGCGGTGAGCGGTGGCCCAGGCCACAGTACATTCTGATCAATCTGATGGCCATTGCGAATAGATAAATGAATCCTTTCTGTTAATGGACGACAGCTGCAACACAATTCTACAATGTTCGACACATAGTCCGGAATTTTATTCGCCACTTAAGAATGTAAATTCATCTGCTGTGATCATCCAAACCACAATGTTGTTTCTTTCACATATTCTCTATAACACCCCATAAAAAAAATTTATTTGTCAAACCAGTAACATTTTTTTTACTATTAAATCGTCTTTCATTCGAAAATACGATGTTCCTAAGATTAGGGCAACTTGTCTACCGTCCACTTAGAGCTACAGTTACAACGTAGTCGTAACAAATAAGGAGACAGTACAACACTTGACAGATCTAAGTTTCCCAGACGAACGTTACATGCTTCAGTTGATGGAAACGTGTATGTTGATGAGTTTTCAGGTTTACGTTGAATCAAAACCTGTCTTCTGTTGAACAGATCGCTCAACTTTTGTGGCAGTACACCATTTTCTTTTGTTTGACCAACCGAGGGCTTTCGCAACTGCGCAGTTGCCAACACCCACTCATCGATGAACGACCATCGGGCCTGATTTCCAGGTCACTGGATGTTTCCCGCCGCTCATCACGCCCCAAGCTGAACAATCGTTCGCATGGCCTCATCAGGTTGAATCAGAACGACATGGGTCATTCACGAGTTGACGTTTGACCCAAGCAAATGTTTGTCACGCAACATCCCATTGCATACAAAGTCAACGCGAACACGTGAGGTCAACTGGCAGTAGTGCGTGTGCGTGTGTGTGAATAATGTTTGTATATGTATCTTAATTGATCATTACTATCCAGAGCTTCGAGTTGTGTAAAAGATGCCCAACGACGGTTGATGATGGTCATGGACGCTCAAAGGAGCTATTGCTGACTAGAACTTAATTGAGGGTTAATGGGCGGAAAGAATCCTAAGAAGCACAGTAGTAAATCATGATAGCTTCACAATCTAACACAGATGTCATGCTCTCTACAAAAATAAACACACACATAGTGTGACAGTTTCTTTGAATGAAATATCTTCCTTGAAGAAACCAACTTACCAGAACTACACACGAGATAGATATTGCATTAAAATTAGACAGTAACTCATGAACCTTATATTCGTCTCGTCGGTTTAAACCCAGCTCTCTCACGCAGCTACCGATGAGTGGATCACTAAGTTACATAAAACTCCTAGCCAACGATCTTCACAAAGAGTTCAAGCAGGTTAAAATTCAATCTAAACCAATCAAACCGACGTTCATCAAGCGCTCACTTCGGCATGTGTATAATGGCGCCTTAGAAATTTGGAGGAAATGCTCACATATGCGTTGGTTCATCTACAACGTGAACTGAGCTCCGCTCGTAACGAGGTTGTTGCACAATAGTTAATTCTGGACGAGTAAACACCGACTGGTTTTTTGTTTGTCTCCTAACTTTTAATCCAGTATTATTGTTCATCTAAACGTGTGATTCCTGATAATTATATGATGGGTGTGTGTCACATGCTGTAAGTTACAGATATACGAAGGGCTATTTACCTGTGGAAAATTCATGATATGATAATAAGACTAGCCAAGCTGGAACCCAGCATCAGGCATGAGTCTAGGCCCAGTTCGAGAACCACTGCAAAGTAAAACCGTGTCATTCATTATGTCGCACTCACAACGAACAAATTTCGACAGTTCAAATTGTCCAACATTTTAAAAAGAGAACAGGAACTTCTAGACTTCACAGGAAGAGAGTTCTTGTTGCGACGAGTACTGTAGTAGATACAACCGAATGGACCTCAGAAGGCATCTAACAAGTTGTCACACAACAACGGATGTGTGACGAAAAATGAGCGATCTGGCTAATGCTTACCGCAAGCTGGTTACCGACGTGAACGGTTTCGACCAATTCGAACTGCGCCAGAACGTGCCACTCATTTTTCGACTACCGGCTAAATCTAAGTTAGCCAGCGAACCGATGAAGCGATCACCATCTTCCGAAGTGTGCATATGTGGTGTCGACTCGTCCATACCGCCCACAGTGGTTTTTGTCCAGTCCGGTAAAAGCACATCAGTTGTACCCCAGAAGGCATCACGCACCAGTTCCGGATGATCGTGATGCATTTCGTCCACAATAAGGTAGGATACCTGGGAGCCAATGTAGTGTACATAAGCATGTTCAGTAAATCAATCAACTACGGTGCATAGCAATGGCAATAGCCGAACACATACTAAAAATACTAGATACAGAAACGATAGATCTGAGCGAAGCAAACCGAAGTCAAAAAGCACGCACGATGTGGAAACGATATAAATCTCGTGTAGACGAAAACAAATGTAGGGCGTTGGAAGGAGCATTAAGCCTGAACAGTTCGACGTTGTCTGTTAGCATAAAATCGACTGACACAAATGCAAGTAAACATGAGAATCGTGATATTAGCACCATAAGGAAAGTTGGTTGTTTACTGTTCACAGTAGTTCACACTTTTCGTATTAAGACAAACCAATTTTAAGTTCCCCTATCCTGAGAAAACATACTTTGCTGCAGCTGTATGAAGTAATTAAAACGTTAGCTGTTGCTTGTGCTGGTAGTGACTTGAAAAACATGCGCCCCTCCTTTCTTCTGCCATAAAAGATTCGTTTTTTGGTCACTTGTGAGTACGCATGCACTGACAAGTAGTCTCCAATTACCTCTACCGTATCCCGAAATATAGCGCTGAAGCTAACAGTAATCATAACAAACCCAGACATATGTTGGTGGCGCAAGATCGATCTTGTTTGAGGTTTTGAGAAATGGGACAGTCCTAGAGGATTTGGTCACTTTCCATTCGGCTTATGTGGACAGCCATCGCAAGCGTCTTTGTCTGAGCAAAGTGAATACACTGGGAATATTCACTTTATCTAAAACATAACTGTTCGCGATTTGGTCTTACCAACTGGTGTCAAAGACTCATCTGAGTAGACGGAGGTGGAATTTGTTCAGGCAGTGTTTCGAACGGGTGTAAGGTATTCAGGCAATGATGTCGCACATAATTCATGCTAAACATGACAAAACGACCACAAATGAACAAAGCGCATGTTGCCCGATCTGTCAGGAGAAGACCGTTCTGTTAACCTCAATCGATGGTCCTGCGATTACGAGTTCTCTATCATGTCAGTATTTTGACCATCACCTAATTTCCTGAACGAAGTTTTCAGTATTGATTTATAGAGTTTTGTCTATTGTAAACTGAAGATCATAGATTTCGTATTCAGATAAATGTCTGATAGCCAACAGGCAAGGTTCACATTAGTCACTAACACGATGCTATCCAGTTTACTTTGGCCTGTGTAGTCAAAATGACGGTGAAACCGAGTTCCTTTGAAGTGTCGCCAAGTCGATTTGACTAACTAACTCAATAGCAACGAAAGCATTAACAGTAGTAAGTAAGTGAGTGACAAAGATGTTTAACAGTCATGAGAGATAAAGTAAGCTCTAGTATAGATATAAAAGAGATGAACGGAATGGGACTTAGTACAACACAACACGACTGCCTCAACAGAAACTGAAATGGGGTTGAAATACTGGAAGTACAAAAGATATCTACTAAAGATGAGTTTCAAGAAAGGCGAAATTCAAGACTAACACTTTTCAGAATGAACTGGGGGGAGAATTTAGCAGAAAGCATAGGCTGCGATCAAATATGAGCGGCGTCCAACCCATACAATAATATATAGAAATACTAAGTTTAAATTCAAACCATCAATCCCAATATGTCTACAACCTAGATAGTCACCGGCATCGAGCTACGAAGACTCCAGCCCGAGAGACGAACTTGAATTGCAGTGACTAACCAAGTAGTAATCTACCTCATTTCTCTATGTTAAGTCATCATTTGTCTGTCCCCAACCCTACAGTAATCGGTTGAGGCGTCGGTAGAGTGCTTGATGTGGTCGACATCCTCGGAATACGACTCAACCATCCTTAGTCAATGCATCACCCTTAACTGTGCATTCGAGAGCTACATCCCCAGTTAACTTTTACCAGATAGGGAAGCAATTGTAACTTGATAACAAAAACAGCTATGTGGAAAAAATGATGTCGTAATATTAGAAGAAGCACTGTTGCAAGTGGATATCAGCATCATTTGTGATGGAATCAAAATGCGATCTTCCGGCATCTTAAGAAACTGTACAACTCAAATTCATCACCTCACACTCGTCTACTGCATGTATCATTAGTTTGTTATTTTATGGGTTCAGTTGATAAAGATTTATCGTTCGTTAGATCACTAAAACACTAATCATGTATCAGCGAGGTCTTTCATGAAAACCCCTTATTAATTTAAACTTTTCACGTCACAGTTTAAAATAGCTACAACAGCTTTGAAAGAGAGACGTAATCCATGTAATGCTTTTCGGGCAAACATGTCGTACACTCTTTATAAAACACACGTACATGTGGCTAGGGAAGAATTGGTAATAAGCACCTTTGTGCGTGTATAATTACCACGTGCTTATGCATAGGTTCTCATCATAACTTAGCCACATTTACGTGTATTTTCAGACTGTATGTCTCGCCCGGAAAAATCTAATGAACTATGTCTTTGGATTGTTTCGTCAAAATTTCACCGGTTACAATAAATGTTTATCAAGAACATTAGACAACCGAACTCATTCTCTTCAATCGGATCTTCTTACATATCTTTTTACCTTGTCAAGTAAACTCGGGTACCAGCGTCTAGTTTCTCGCATTCAACTCCAGGCTAATTATTGTGAAATTAAATAGATTTCATACCGTCCATGAATTTTCGTCTTCGTAGCTCAGTTGGCAGAGGTGCTCAAGTGAACATCCCTAGATTGGAAAACGGAAATATAACAGGCCTAACTAATAAGACGCTGTCAACCGACAACTTGGCAAACGGAAATGAAAGCAGCCAGTCTTTCAGGTTAGGAATCCTCTCATCTATTTGATGACGAAGACTGATTCGACTGTAACACAAAACCGTTACGGTTACTTTGATGAGTTATCTGTGAGATGGAAACGACCAATAAGGTGACAGAAATAGAAACTGTTCTGAAGATACCGTCTAACTGTTATTTATAATTCGGTTGTTCGATTGTCTGTAAGGTGTATGCACATGAATGTTGAACATTTGAATCTGGCTTTTGTAAAGTATATCTCTTTTCTTCATTTTCTTGTAAATATAACTACAACTTTCATGGAGATATGGGTAGGTGTCTCACCTATCCTAATACGTCCAAGTTACACTAAATACAAGGTATGTGAATGGAACCATGTGCAGTTTAGATAAGGCCCGGTGTACTGGAGTAGGCGCGCCGACGTACTTTAGCCCCAACACTGGTTCTACCAATCAAAACGGTTAGAATCCAATGTGAACTAATAAGGAGTAAATAAACAAGCAAAAATACGAAAAACACTGTGAACGTCACTCACACTTAGATTGCGTTCGATGAGATATTCAATTTCAAAATCATCCACATCCTCACCAAACGGATTAATTAATGATTCCGCAACCTAGTAAACAAAAAATGAGAAGCAATCAACAGTAAAGTGATATACTAAAATCGTTAAAAACTGATGGTGAGACATTAACAAACAAAACGAAATTGTGGTAGGGTCTTGTAGGCTGCTTCGACAAGGTTAGTCACAAAAACCGCTTCGTAGTGTGCATAGATGAATGGTCATCATGCAATTTGGGGGGAAACACTGTCAAAACCAACGTTTCAAACAATACTAAATGCATCCAATTCACCTCGAAACTGTTGTTACTGTAGTTTACGTTCCGATCATAACGTCAGCGTTTTTGGCGAAACCAAGTGGAAGCTTGGAAAACGATATAAATCAAATTCCATTACTAAACATTGAGCAGTACGACAATTTCGGGTTTGACCGACTGGCACCCCAGTGTTTAAAAATAATTACAAACGACACAGTTTATACAGTTGAAACAATGTCTCCTAGATATGAACTCCACAAGAAAATTTGAAACAAGTGGTTCCATTGAATAGTTTGAATAAAGCAGTCAGAACACGAAACTTGATGAATGTAAGTATTTCCCACTGACTCATCAGTACAAAATATAAAATAACATAGATGGTTATCTTTTATAGCAATAAGCGGATTAGAATAGGTCATTAAGTTCAGGGAAGAGTCAGGTTCACACACAGTTGTGTCTGAACACAGAATGCTGATTTAACTCGACTGATTGCAATCGCTTCAGCAAACTGCAAGAATCTTGGGTTGAAATGATGTAACCAGCTACTGAATGCAAAACAGATCGACAGCGTGATCAGTAGCCAGGACGTGTCTAGCGACTGAAGAGACTGGCTGCTTAAGTATTCCATTAACAGTACCGTTCTCCGGTAACACGGACCTCTGCATACATTTAGGTAGGTGTTCCTGTACTCTAAATACCTTCAATATAATACAAGGCTATGAGTTCATTGCAATTACCATATCGAGAGGGCTGTCAATGCTGGAACCACAAAAAAGAATTTGCATGCCAGGTTAAACAGAGTTCACACCCCAACCAATTTGTGATAGACTGCGGCCAAACTGTTGAAACAGAGATACTGTGCAGTCAACGCGTTCGTGCAACAAACTAACCTCGATATTGCACTGTTACTGTGAGAGAAAGTCACGGGGGCAGGACAGCTGGGAACTAATTCAGGAGTCCAGAAAATAAGACCATTGAGTGGAACATTTTATAAACCAATTTGGTTAGCATTCTGCTTCCGCCGTGTTGTCGTCGCAAACTTGCAATGCAGTACCTTGGTCGGCAGATTTGCTATCACCCATCAAATGTGAGGTCCTCTATTGAATTCCGCCTCTCACGTGTAATATACCAACTGTTTCTGATAATTGTGAACAGTGGTAGTACTGTCCGTAGCTCGGATTAAGGGTTTTGGTATTGATAGGTTCACCGAGCTTAGCATTCAGGTTGCAAACATTTCATCACCAGTGCGTAAGTGTTTCAGCGTATAGTTTTTGAGCGTGGGGTTTGGTAAAGTTCGACGGATACCTGCTCTTATAAAGCAGAATGAGTCGACCTTCTGACCTGAATTCCGGTTGGTCGCTTTGTGTTGTTCATGGCCTATGACCTGGCCTACCATTGG
This sequence comes from Paragonimus skrjabini miyazakii, assembly GCA_014338405.1. Classification (NCBI taxonomy): domain Eukaryota; kingdom Metazoa; phylum Platyhelminthes; class Trematoda; order Plagiorchiida; family Troglotrematidae; genus Paragonimus; species Paragonimus skrjabini miyazakii. Next base: position 93,185 of record JTDE01001416.1, on the reverse strand, counting down.
TCGATCTTTGTTGCATTTGAACTTTCACTCGATGTCCAATTACTCATTTCCTGTGATCCTTGAGTCTTCGATCTGGAGTCTGATTGGCTGTTTCTTGTTGTTGTCGTCGAACTTTGACCTCGAATCTGTTTGGCCGGTCAGTGTAAATTGACTGAGTAAGTCATTTCTTCGTTTTGGAATTCCATCCGATTGATTATTCATTGGCCGGTTTCGACTATGGTCTGATCCGTTCAAGTTGCTCCGCTCGGGTTTACCAGCAGCTGGGCTTGATGGTGTATACATCTCTTCAAATCTCGGCGAACAAACCAACAGCAATATACCAACTAGCCCAGCTGTCCTCATGTCAATATTTTCCAGCTATCATGGAAAGACGTTAGTAGAAACCTCGACTCAGCTGTTTCAACACGTGTGGATCACGGAGAACACCTCTCTCTATTACGATCAATGGGCAATAATTCTCATATGCAAGACAGAAGTCAAGGGCTTTTGTAAAAGTTATAGTGTGAACCCAGTCACTACTATGATTCTGGCGTCGATTATACCTCGTAGACTCACTGCTGCCTTTTAAGGCAGATATTAAGGTGTAGTTTCGTCCATGACGAGGATATATTCACCACGTGTTCATCCTCTCTCATAGTCTGGAACGGCGTCAAGCGTGCAGCCGAATAACAATTGCTGTTTCGTCCACTATGAAGGTGCGTTTGATTCAGTCGGTCGATCTACACTTTTAGAGACGCTTAATCATAGGGGTGTATCGAATAAGTATGTGAACATACTACCGGCACTTAATCCCTGTACTTCAGCTCAGATGAGGGTTTATGGTGAACTATCTCACAATGTCAGCCGTGAGAGCGGCGTATGTCAAGACTGTCCATTTACAACGGTTTTGTTTAATTTGGTTATTGATGAAATAATGGATGGCTGTCTGCAACTGTCACATGGTGTCCATGTGGCCCTCCTGCCTGGTGGAAGGCCGACTGACCTTCATTATGCTGACAACAGGGTGTTGCTGTTTGGCAATTTTCAAATAACACAAACGACGCTAGACGCCATTTTGTTCTCCCCTAGATACTTCGGAATGTGCTTTGTTCCTTGATTACGCAGACTTAATATTAGATAATGACATTAAACAGACTGTTGACCACTTTGTTTATTTGACAGTTTGCACCTGTTGGACAGAGGGTATAGGGAATGAAACAGGAGCTCATATGTCTGTGATTGGGATGGAATTCGGTAATCTAGGACACTTCTGGTGATAGATAAGCATCTCCTTGAAGTTTGTTGGTTGTGTACATAAGACGACTATGGAGGCCGTGCTAACTGACGGCTCGGGAACTTGGCCGCTCAATTCCAAAGACGTGATCCATCTTCAGATATTTGATGATCGATGTCCGTGTTCGATTGTTTGCATCGTGTGATCAACGAAGAGGTTAGGAAGTGAGTGTCTAGTATTGATTATCAAGCGAGTTGTTTTGTTTAGTCTTCGAGTTTACACAGACTTAGATGGCAAGGCCATGTACTAAGGATGCCAGCTGGTCATCCGCCATACCCACCACTCTCTGTTGATGTTGCAGTCCACTAGCAGAAGGTGTCAGGTAGAAAGAGGATGAGGTGGAATAGAGAAATGAAGCTATCCACTAGGGGCTAGACATCGTTTGTCAGGCTGAGGCTCTCACGACTCACACAGTCGTTAGTTGGAGACTTTAGATGAGATGGGTGAAGATTGGGCACAGTGGTATAAATGTTGTTGTTGTTTGATCGAGTTGTCCGTGAAGAAGGTTCACTTGGTGTTTCGGTGAAGTGAAAACAGTGATTAAGTTGTCTTCTTGACGACGTCTTATTTTCGCCTGCAGTTTGGTTGTTGATTCGCAAGGTGTAAGCACCTTGAAGTTGAGTGTTTGGATATAGAAATAGTTGTTGTTAGCAGTTAGCTCCCCTTCATTCCACCCACTTTTTTTCCAGTGCGAACCGTTGACGTAAGGTTTGTCCTTGATAGTGGTGAGGAGGAGTCAACGAACCCAATTCGATTAGACTTATAAATGAACCTAATATTCACGTGTAATCGTTCTCCGCACTCTGTCATCAAGGTAGCGTTCTCGTAGCGATGAAATAGCGTCAAACTCAAACTATGATATTTTGATTGCTGGTTCAAATGTTAGATGGAGTTGTCAACCAGTACAGGCCCATGAAGTACAGATCCATGAAGGGAAATATCGCAACAGCGGCGGGAAGTAGCGGCATCCGTTCTAGCATATTAGGTAGGCTTATAAAATGGAGGCGCTCTGCCACAATTATTCCAACGACATTGACAATCTTCTTCATCAGCATATTTAAGCAGAAGCAGAACATACAACCGGATACACCGAGCAAGTTCATATTTTAAATATCTCCTGTAATATATAGTTTGCCTAGTGGATACAAGCACAGATAACGTAACACAGTACATAAAATGAGGAAGGGATAGCAAATTTAGCTTTGAAACTTGCAGCACAGGTGAAAACGGTCACGATTTTCTGTCGAACTTGATATTTATCAATCACAACCGTTGCGGAACATTGAAACCAAACAGAGAGGACGCCGAGTTGGACAAGTTGTTTCATAACACAGTTTAAAGTTGACGTCAGACTGCCATGCTCCCTTTGTTATGTAGATCCGGGTTTTGTAAATAAGGCTGTACGAGTTGCAGGACAAGGAAGAATACGCCGAAGGGCTCGCGTCTTTGTGACACTGCACAGATTTGGAAATGTAGCTGCTGTTCAATATCTAAACAACGACTCGGAGAGAAAACAATAATCTCTGACTCCAACATGATACCACCAAACGGCGACTGCGCGCACATAGGTACCTGCTAAAATGGATCCGATACTTCGCAAATTTGAGGAGCAAACCCACAGACAGAGTTTTGTTACTACTTCATAAGGTAATGACTGAGGATTCCCGATAATGATGTGCGAAGTATTTTGTTCCTAAATGCAATGACAAGAAACAAATCAACAACGTTATCCTACCAGGGGAAACATGGGTATAAAAGTTGTACTAGACATGCAACTAAAATAACAAATGACGGTTACGGTGTCAGTAGGGCAGGAACGTTGCCTGAGTCTGAGACTTTGGTAAGCAAGGCGATCGTAACAATCGAGTCGCCCAAAAATCGCACGACAGTTTCCACGCTTGTAGTCACGATTAGTTTTAGTTCGCTTCTAACAACTTTGTACCTCACTGTTTCTTAAAGATAGGTCCTGTATCTCGTGCATCCATCAGACAGTGCCCTCGGGTACATGGAAAACTGTACGTATATATGACAACCAGACTCACCTTCAACCATCCCACGTAGAAGAAAAATCGTAATAATCCAAATATAGGCACATATATGTCCACTTCGTAACCGGAATAACCTTTGGACGGGTCCAAATACTGCCAGGCGAACAAGCACGAAATGAAGTACGTGTAAACGACAATGGTTGCCGTCTGTAGATAAGAGTAAAACGAAAACAGATAAATCACGTGATGAAACGTGAGTAAGTGGGCGTCGATAATTATGTCATTCATCGCGTCTTGTATGAACAAGACTTGATCAGTGATATCCAAAATGCGAATTGCTACAAAAAACAATACGTTTGGCAAGATGTCAATGTAGATCAAAAACGTACTGCTCTGGGACCGTACAAGTAAGTCTTTGTGTAAACACGTAAATCCATCTCCCCTCTGACCAGTCAGAAGTTAGAGTGAAAGTAAACCGCCTAGTGACAAGAAAAACACCTGTTATGATGGGGGTATTGATTGTTCCCACACGCTGTTTAACACCAACTTGCTCGGAAAAACTGCTATCCACCGTATAGTCCAACAATTCAAACGCTCGATGTGACTTACTCCGATAATCATCTACAGCTAGCAGATACATCATTGGGCAGAAAATCAGCACAGTTCCAGTACCGCGTCGGTATGGATAAAGCACTGGATGAATATCCACTCAATCAAGCCAAATAAAGCGAGTTTTTGGTATTTACTTCTAGGTACTGAGCTGTTACGTGAATTGTGCTGGATGGTGCACACTTCTTCAGTTACATATGTTCTTCTGAACCTCATGTGACTTTCCTCTGAGGTCCGATTGGTGATTTGCACAGAAAGTTCATAAAGTGTATCAACTGTACAGAAATCTTTTCAGTTGGGTGGAAATGTCGGATCGTGTGGACTGACTGAAATTTAGCTGGTCTAGCGATTCGTAACAGCTGATCGCGCCCCTTAAAAGTAAATGACTGACTAGCGATCATGCGTGTTGTGCGTCAGCCACTAGGACAAAATTATGTTATGAACATTTGGCTTCGACAAAGGCGCATCGTTATGATTAGAAAATGCAGAAAAGTGCCGGAAAAATGAAACTGATTATGAATGATGTACTTATTGTTTGGGCCAAAGGTGAATGTGTCAGCACCACTGTCTCATCAAGCAGCTTAGCATATCCTCAACAAGAACTAGACAATAACTGCCCTCCAGAATGATTGACAAACAACACAAAATTAGCAGGACTGGAGAAGTCTTTCTATATCCAATACGAACAAATTTAGTCAATCTGAGAATTATTGATGATTAGTAGATTTTCAGAATTGTTGAAAATTAGCTACGTTCCGAAACGAAATCAAAAGCAGGACTATTGGCAAACTTCAGTTTTATCGAGCTTCTATTGGTTAGTTTATAGACAAGATGTATCAGAAAAATGAAGAATTACAATTGGTTTCGACCTCTTGGCTTTCCTACTGTTCGGTTTCGCTCTGTTTTTAGGTCGTTTATTTTACTGCGTGATGCATTTAAACAATTTGTTTTATCAGTGCAGAAAGAAAGCAAAGTATTGCGACATGTTAACATTCCGTTTACCGTCATCAGTCGCAAACGTAGAACATGCAAGTCATATACGATAGACAAAAAAAGATAGACAGAGTATGAACACGTATACATTCACACTAAGTATTATGTCACCAACGTCATGGCAACCCGATGGGTTACTTCGATCACTCTTGTGCACACAGTACCGGCTGGTGAGTTCTAATCAGCATAGCTTCACTGAAGGCCAGTAGTTTCGAGTTCCTATTGCATAACAATATTTCGAATGAGCTGATTGGGTCAATTGGGTGACCTGTTATCATGAGACGTCTAGCAATCGATGGTGCGGGATTTCGAGCAGTTGTTTGAATCATTTCGGAACGTGTTATGCTACTCACTGAGATAGGTGTCGATCTATTCTGCCTATGGAAACGTCACTGCAACTGCAAGTGAACCGTTAGATACCGTGAGGGACAGAATTGTCAGACAAACTGCGTTCGGGATTATGTAGTGCTGGTTCTTTGGAGGTTTGAACCAGATGTAATTGAATAGCTGCATAAGTACGGGATAGGGCGGACTTCAAATTGCACCTGATGTCATTTACCAGATTAATGCAAAAGTGAATGGCAGTGACAGAAATATACCCTTTTTGTGAGGTGTTTGAACTGGCTCATTGAACTTGTTCAGCATACTGTGAATATCTATTAACTTTTCGAGATATCCGTTTACCAGTAAATTTCCTCTCAGCATCGGCATCTCGGTGGATAGCAGAACACACCTCGAAATGGTTCAAACAGCTGGTGACAACATTCTCAAGCCGGTGAACCCGTTGCTCGAAATCTCGGATCATCCATTGTTAAACGCCTCATGATAACAGGTCACCAAATTGACCCAATTAACTCATTCAAAATATTGTTACGCAATAGGAACTCGAAGCTACTGACTTTCGGCGAAGCTATGTTGGTTAGGACTCACCAGCCGGCGTTATGTGCACAAAAGTGGTCCAAGCAACCCATCGGGTTGCCAAGACGTTGGTGACATAATACTTAGTGTGAATGTATACGTGTTCATACCCTGTCTATCTTTGTTTACCTATCGTATATGACCTGCATGTTTTACGCTTTTGACTGATGAGAGCAAACGAAATGTTAGCATATCACAACATATGTCCTCCTTCCGCACTGAAAAAGTTGTTAAAGGGAACCCAGTGTTTCGGACATGTTTTACTCTGACCCTTGTTATAACAAAATCTGATGCTATGCCAGCGTGGTATCTGAATTGGTCACTGCGCGATGTCGATAATGATCCGCCGTAGTCTTCTGCGAATCACTGGTTGACGTCTTATCGATGCGTTTGTCCAATCTAATTCCCTTACAGGAATGAACAGAATAGAACGTATCTGTTTGAATAGCACACAACAGGCCCTCTTAAACGTCTCAAAGCCACTCCATTTCGCTTCAGTATCTGCACTCCAATGGGAACGTAAGTTTCATGCACGAATCCGTACGGAACCTTTTATGGCACACAGCAAAGGACGTGTAGTCTCGTGTAAAAATCAATAAGTCGAAGGACTGGCGGTAAATATCCAGCATAGCTTACTTTGAGTATCAATATAGAGAAACGAGTGAACACACACAAAGGCACAGCGAGTGAGAGAGAACCATGCATTTTCCAAGCACGGTTCGCGTCGGATGACTGAAGTTGGCTCTAGTAAGCATTTGTCCGTAAAACATTGTCCTATGCAACCTTAGGTTGATCTGATTACGTCTGGTAGGAAGACCGTAAGTAGCTTCTTGCAAATAACAAGTGTCAGTTTGTTAGGTCAACCGAGGATAGTAGTTTGAATACATCCACTAGACCACGAGGCTGTAGGAAAGTATGTAAGTTACTATCCCTAGCTGGTGTGCTTCCTTTATGCATAGACTGAAAGCTAACAGCCGCCTGTCGTTGACCTGCAAACGATCACGCATCCACTATAGACCCACAAAGGATTGAGAGGGGCTTTCGGAACACAGTTAGTCACAGCGAGTTCGATAACCTGGCGTACGTGGCGCTGATGAGACCTAAGAAGGTAGAACCAGTTGATCATTGATTCGCTGGCGGTTACCACAACGAACTGTTTGTAAAATTCCTTATCAGCTCCTTTCGTACCTTTAGTGAATGCGCGCTCGTCTGTAGCCTAATCACAAAAAGGTTGATTGACCTCGCCTAGGGGGAAAGGAAGCAAAACAGTTGAGAAAGGCTACTTACGAAATAGACTTCCAATAAAATATGGTGGAATACTGAGAGATTTGGTCAGGTTTTGTAACTGGGCTGAAGAAAAGGACTACATAAATTGAAACTAATTTTGAACCAGTGAACGTTATACTGCCGGAATACAAATAAGTTTCCCACACGGAATCGGAAGTTTGGGTGCATGAAACTATGCACTCTGTGATGAAGGCAAATGGACAGGGTGGGTTTCAGCGCTCAGCCCGCATACACGAAATAAAAGTATGTACACTAGTGGACAAAACGATGGTCAGAATCAACTGGTATCGGCCTTTCGGTTTGGAACAGATTTTAAAAGCCCGTGGGTCTCTCCATCTCGATTAAGTGCACTTATACATTGTGCACTCTCCTCTTGCTATCGATCGCCTACGTGAATGACCAACGATATCGGTCTGTCTTCGATTAATTGCTTTTCACAGGAACCCGCCGCATCGGTCACTTCCCCACCTGACTGAACGCCGTATTCCGAGAACCGCACATAGTCGAACAAAAAAGTAACAACTCATCCAGTGTGAATATTTTCTAAAGAGGGCAGGGTTTTGTTGAAGGATGAACTAAACTTCAGTACGAGGTTCAGCCATCAGCCAGAGCGTAATCACTTTGAAATATTCGATCAGTCTGAGCGGAAAGCATTGCTAGTAAATATTCTTGAATGAACTTATATCTCAACTCCTTGACGGTGCGATCCACGAAAAACAATTCACTCCTTACACCTGATCAGATGATAGTGCAAGTATAGACTAAATCACCACGGATTTCACATTAAACAGGACCGAAATACTATAGATAAATGCTCAGCTACATTAACTTGAGAGTAATGATCAGGCCACCCAAAATTCTTGATAGAAGGCACAGTTACTGTCTGTTAGCTCGAATCGATAACCCCGCAATTAGAACTTCCGACACAGGTCGAAATCTCCGATTTCGTTAAGTCTGTTCAAGTCATCGTAGAATGGCTATACCGGCACTCCCCCACTTAATTTCCTGTGGTCGGATCGTCAGTCGTCAGTTGGTCATCGCAATCGACCGCCACATTCTGATATTTGATAGTCACTATGCTGAGTTCGGGGGGGGGGGGGGATTGTGTAAAGGTGAGTGAAATGTTGACTGGTTGGATCAGCGGTATTCAGCAAAGGTCACGCATTTTATCTGGACGGGAAAATAGACATTTATAACATTAAAAACTTGTTTCATTCGCTGTAGGTGAATGAACATTTGGACAGCGTACTTGTGAAAGTGTATCAAATTGTGAGCACGAGTTATGCCTTAGTCGTGCGACCCAACTACTCACGCTAATTACTCCTGTCCCGTTTTTGTACACTTTGTACATCACGTTCAACATGACAGAAACGACAGTAACATGCGACGTTCAAAAATAGCTGAAAGTGAACGAGAAACCGTGAGAAGAGAAAATTAGAACTCGTGATTATACTTTGCTTCTAACACAGACAGGTTTCCAGACGAGTTACAACATCGGAATCATTACATGGCAGTACAAAAACGGCCTAGAGACGCACGGGAATCGCCTGTAGACACCGAGCACACGGCCAGCCAGACCAAAATGAAGGTAACTATACGCGATCTCCGCTCACAAACCTGTGATAAATGATCACAAGGACAAATGAGATATGAAACATAATTGACGGGCAAACAGCCCGGGGTAGTGGACACACTCAACCACCCTTTGCTCGCATACGGACCAGGAAGCGACGTAATCGTAATGGGACTTCAGCCATTTTTTCGCCCATCGCTCATAATGCCATAACCACCAGCCATGATTAGAAATACACACCACGCCACAGACCGGAACTGCATACCGTCACAGATAAATACAGATAAACGTTATCGACCCGGCTCCAGTTATCCAATCGTTAATGTTTCTGCTCAAAGTAGAATGAACAAAGTTTCGTCTGAAGGGTTTAGCACGTCAGAAACGAAGAATCTCCACAATGAATGCCTGAGGCTAGATTTCAAGGAAGTCAAACTTGTCGATTTTAGTTGAAGGTTGCACGAATAATCAGTGCCCCGGTTGACGAAAATGGAGAATGGTAAACAAATTAACTGTACGTGCATTTAACAGAAGGATGAACGGCAATGTAAAAGTGTGAATGTGAGTGGGGGCCATCTTCGATTTCTGTCGAATGGACTAGAAATTGGTTCGTGCAATTCAAGGTCAAAAACATACTAGATGCTTAATAGATGGCAACCAAACGATCGTAGAACCGTGATTCATGGACGGCACAACATTTAAATTTATAAAAACTGTCAAACGTACGAAATGCAATCGCACCGGATGACACGTGATCACGGTTTTGCATCTATCGGAAATAAACCATGGGAGCCAGTGGTTCGTACAATATAAAACTGGACATGGCCCCACTAGCCGAAGCAGCCGGAAGCCTGGATGTCCATGCACAGCAAAAAAAGGACGGCTAACGACGAATACTGTAAACCTACGAGTAAGACGCAACGAAAAACAGAGACGCAGGCAAACAGATGACTTCAGTTGACTAAAAAGATCAGGTGTGTCATCATGACATGAAAACAAGATCCAAGAAGATAGTAGGTTGTAATAAAAACAGGCGGCATATGGAACACTGTAATTTCTTTGACAGAGCTCAACAACCGCAATTATTTTCATCACTGCGAAAAACTTGATCACTACCGTTTGCATTTTAAACATTGGTGTGATACACGTCCTAAATGGTTAGATCCTTTAAGGAAAAACCGACAGGTCTAAAGTGTGTAACGTTTGGCTAGCTCCGTGTCCCCACAGTAAAGGTTCCGGCTGGGAACCATCGAAACCAATCCGCCTTCTTGACACAGTCATTCAAAAAGTTTCCTAGTTCTGTCACAAAGAACCAGATAGTTTATAAGAGAACAACAGATACGTCTTATTCTGATCGTCCACAGGTTTACCAGATGGGTTATGAAAATCAGTCTCGTTTATCAATTCGTTCGTTCTCCTCCTGATAACTTTCCACCGACTTTCATAGAACGTAGTTCTAAGAGACCTGACTGGACATTGAATGATAACACAAAAACTTTGATCAAAACGACAATAACGTTATCAATCGTCAGTTCATTCATTTCGGTTTTTGACCGAACGTTACGGAAGCAAAGGCACACTTGTCACCATCCGATGCTCAAGGCGTAAGTTCTATACTGTCGGTTGATCCATTGCGTGAGACCGCTAATCAATCTTTCGTTTTCCCAATAAGCTGATAAAAAATCGCCAAACCGACTTGAGTGCAATAAATCGGCGCGATCCGACCCTTACCGAATACACACAGACGTGCCAGCACTCGAACGTCGGTTATGATCATGTAAAGGATCTCCAGAATGAGATGTACAGTGGTGCCTTCCGCAATTACCATTGTGACCACAAGAACCGCTCCCTAACATATACTATTGTTACAAAGAACGATCTAAGTTCCATAGAAAAAGTACATCGTTAAAAAGGTAATTTCACAGTCGTTGGACTGACTGCCACTTTCAAGTTCAACCCCTACTCCTAAAGCACTTGTATCAGACTTCATACCGTATGAATTCAGAGTGGCGCAGTCCCAAGTCTGATCGTTTCGAACAGTTTCTTGACAAAAAAATGATAGATACAAATCGACCGCGATCTCCTAAGTATATCTGTATTTCAACTCTCAACTAGAGTCTGGCCCCTCCCCAATCATCGGACAGAGCTTGGTCGCGTCTGCATCGCCAGGCGCGAGTGTGGACTAATGCGAACAATAAATCGTTTTCACTCTACCCCGCCTAGTCTGAACCATACGAAAGCCAAACTTGACCTTACCAGCTAGTGGTTATCGACCCATTCAACCGAGGTTGCGGGTGTGCCGTCCCAGTGCGCCAGTGTCTCATCTGTATTTGGTAACACAACCTTCATAAACTTGTTTACAATTAATCCATATCGATTTGTTCCAAAGGAAAATATTAAACCCCGAATAAGAAAATGAAGTCCTGTCACGGAAAATCAATCAATCAATCTCCACGCTCAAAAAACAATACGCTAAAACGATTACGCACTGATGATGTCACCTCGCTTGGTGATGAAACGTTTGCAACCTAAATGCCAAGCTCGGCGAACATACCAATACCAAAACCATCAACCCCAGCTACGAACAACACCACCACTGTTCACAACTATCCGAAAATCAGCAAGGCATATAGCCGGCTAGCTTGAGACCAGTAAAATACAGCTGCTAAGTGGTGCGCATTGTTTACGTTTTAGACTAGGCACGCATTCGAAAAAGGTCAACAAATGCGTCAGTGAGGGGAAAAAAGGTTTCAGTGGATAGTAGCATATCAGTTCCGAAGACGGGTTACTTAGCGAACAAACTGAGTTTGTCTGCTGCTAAAATCAACCGACTCTTGGTCTGGTTTAGTCGTCAGCCCGTAGATGCTCGAGTTAACGAAAAAAAAACGGCATTTAAATGCTTTACAACAAAGAATTTTCTTGTTACACCACACTACATTAAGAGTAGTCACAAGCAGAAGACATACGTAAAGATCTAATGGTCCTTTCTTCATTGATGTGTGATGTCCGCCTCAGAGCCTACCCAGATAGGACAGGAAAGACGAAACCTGACTGTGACATTTAGTGTGCAAGCTGAAGTCAATTCAAGCTGGCCCAAGAACCGTTGCCTTTTTATATGTTGGGTACTGTAAAAACAAGTTTTGGCTATTCTTACTAACGGACGCAATAGGGTCATTAGGATAGAAGGCAGAGGTGTAAGTAGTGGGGATAACACATGTACAAGAACATTATATGGGAATGTAAGACTTACTAAGAGGAAAACAAACCAACTGTGCAGTCGATTGATGGGAATCAAGCACACGTCAAAATTCAAAAGCGCGCGTGAACACTGAAAAATCGTTTTCCCTAAATTTCCCAAAACCCATCTTTTAGACGGACTGACTGGTTGTCTATGGTGGCAGTCGCCTTACACTTAAGTGACAGTAGGTGTGTATACATCAATACACTTGTCACTGTGTGTGCGCAGCAGCTCAGGTCAACAACGTTCGTCAAACTATTTCTTCATTCACCAACTGTAAAATTTGAACAGACAAGTAGCGGTGTGTGTCACAGGTGCCCGTCATTCCCAGCAGATATGACCAGGTAGTGTTGTGATAATCTTCGCCTGAAATCAAAATTAGTCAAAATCATGATTCTGGCGGTTCGACAGGGAACTAGAAATTCGGCCTGTGCTAAATCATGCGTACTGGAAAAAATTCCGGACTCCGGAACAAACACTAACAAATTTGTAAATCACAGTCAGCTGAAATACACATGAACAATGAGAGTGAGTTTGCAACAAAACTAGAACTACACTGAAAAACCGATCCCACATGACGCGAAAGTACGTGCGGTTTCCAGGGTAAATGAGGGGTAAAAACTGACGTCCAATTAGCCGTCAACAAAATAAATTTTCAAACGACGTCCTCCAAACACCCAGTTCAGTTTGGAACTTCGTTTCTCCGATTGAAAATCAGCGGTTATATTCAATGAAGAAAACATCACGTAAACGCATCTCACAGACATGAGAACAGAACAACCAAAATTGACAAAACAGGATACGGTGAACACATTTTACTCTGGTTGCGCACGAATCAAAGACATGTTCACCAACTACACAAGTACTGTCCCAGTACAACCGCTTTCCTTACGACAACAAACCAGCGTCAACCATTTAGTCAATACCGTAAGTAGTGGGAAATATCAGCTGATATAAGTTGGACGAAACTCACAACTGATCAGTTATGAATGGTGTCTGGATTATACCACCCATTTTCTCAACAAACTAAAAGCACAACGTCCAGTAAACAGTGACAATATCATACCAGCCGATAGGAGACTATGTACATCATCATCATACATTGTAATACATCAAGGGTTCACGCTAGTGTTTGGGTGCCTTAGAAATACGAAGAAAAGTGCAAACCCTGGCCAAGAAGAAAATAGGGGGGAAGAAGGGGACCTAATTACTAACAGCTCCTGTCTATACCCAAACACTCAACATCAAAGTGGCTACACCTTGCATAATCAACAACCAGACTGTAGGCAAAAATAAGACGTCGTCAAAAGACAAAATGAGACCGCTCTCCCAGCTGACGTTGTGGGATAGTTCATCGTAAACCTTCATCTCAGCTGAAGTACAGAGATAAAAAAACCGGTAGTATGTTCACATACTTATTCGATACACCCCTATGATTAAGCGTCTCTAAAAGTGCAGATCGATCAACTGAATCAAACGCACTTTCATAGTGGACGAAACGGCAATTATTATTCAGCTGCACGCTTGACGCCGTTCCAGAATATGAGAGAGGATGAACACGTGGTGAATATATCCTCGTCATGGACGAAACTACACCTTAATATCTGCCTTAAAAGGCAGCAGTGAGTCTACGAGGTATAATCGACGCCAGAATCATAGTAGTGACTGGCTTCACACTATAACTTTTACAAAAGCACTTGACTTCTATCTTGCATATGAGAATTATTATCCATTGATCGTAATAGAGAGAGGTGTTCTCCGTGATCCACACGTGTTGAAACAACTGAGTCGAGGTTTCTACTAACGTCTCCCCATGATAGCTGGAAAGTATTGATATGAGGACAGTTGGACCAGTTAGTACATTGCACATGAGAAGCGGAATGCAATAGAGGACATCACATTTGGTGGGTGACTGAAAATCTACCGACCAGCTTACTGCAATGTAGGTTTGCGACGACAACACAGCAAAAATAGAAGGCCGGCAAAATCAATCCTGTGTTCCACCCAAGTTATGACAGAGTGCCGAGTTACTTCGCTAATAGCTTCAGTGACAGACGGACGTCCAAGAACAGTCGCATAGGTGAGCCTGAAGAGTGTCAGTATTCACCGAAGCAAAAGTGGTTTCCACTTCACTAACGCTCGCCGTTAGCCAAAAATCAAGGTCGGTGATCAGGCTACCCCTCACCTTCCTACCGACGTCCCTCCTAAACTTCGCGGATTAACTGCCAGTAAGAATGTTCCATCTGATCACTAACAACTCTAGGGATTTCTCTGAAATCCAATGTCTTTTATTCTATGAGCCACTGTGTCGTAAGCTATAGAATTTGCCTCATGATTGACCCATGAGATATGGTTCCGGCAGCCATTAGGATTTTCGGCGTTAGGACTGCTAAGTTTACATTCTCATCATCATCATAGTAGCCGTGAGCCTGACCAAAAGGTACTGTAGCTCGGGCCGTCGCTCAACTCGACAGTGAGGTGAAACATCCCAGAAGAAAACGTTACTAAGTTTGAAAATTTATACACGACCAAGCGGAAGAATTAGGAATTTTATGGATGCAAGTACGCCATTGACCGCGACACACTGCCATCTCGGACAGCGTCCCTAACCAGCGGTTTGAGTGATCATGAGGATCTCATCCAAGCAGGCGACATCTACCCACTCTGCTCAATGGAACAGTCAGGGTCTTCATATTTCGTGACTACGTTGTTGCTTGACCACCATGTGGTTTCATTCAACTGTTGGTGGTCTCCGTATGTATGGCCTGGTATGGTAAACGACCAGATGATACACGGAGTACGTGACCCAACCATCGCAAGCTGTGTACCGTAATTAATTGACCGATTGATCGCGCATCCCGAGCGTTCCGGAATACGCACCGGCGAACTGCCACATTGCTCACACGATCAGTCCACTTAATATGGGCCAATTCGCGGAGACAACGATGGTCAAACACAGTAAGCCTGTTGATGTCTTCTTTGTAAACAGGCCACGTTTCCGAACCATAAAGCAAAATGGAACGCACAAAGGCACTATATCCCCTTTCATTTCAGCGACAACCGGACGT
>JTDE01001416.1:29553-68619 GCA_014338405.1 Paragonimus skrjabini miyazakii | reverse complement strand
GGGCAGAGGGCAGACGACTATACGTAAATATATATACTGTTATCGAACGTAGTTCTACAAATTTAATAGTAAACAATTTAAATGTACAGTAACTTACGACCAAGTTTACAAACGCATATAACAGTGCATCGGAAGCGTGACAAACTGTACAGTTAATTCCAGCGGTAAAATATGTAGTGCGTTACTGTTACACATATAAACAAATGTGGTAGATTGTGATAGGAATCAAAATATAAGTAATAAAATCGGAAACAGCTCAATTGTTTATGGCCTATATAGAGTTTATGGAAAAGAATTAAATGTTGACATATCAAACGGTTGTGGGTAAGCGTAAGCGTTGCAAACAGACGAGTCACGTTAAATCATAAGATGAAGGCATACTACTGTAAATATGTGAGTAGAGTAATGTGAAATTGGGGTTCACACTAACCGACAATCGCAGAACCGGCGGCATTCTCTTCGTTGAGGGTTTTTTCTAACATACAAACTTGCCGAACGTCTCTTCTGAATTTTCTTTTGATTTTTTTGTATAACTACTTCCCTCACCAGATCGTCATGCCCTCTCTTCGTTTCTTCTACTATGCCCTTCGGCCACAGACTTCTTGATGTGCGAATATCAGTGACTAGGACTAGGTCCCCTATCTTCAGATCTCGTTTTCTTTCGTACCATTTCTGCCGGTCCGGTAGTGCTGGTAAATAACACTGCAGCCACCTTCTCCAGAATTCGTCGGACATGTGGTGCACTCGTCGCCATCGTTTACTGAAACGGTTCGGTAACTGAGGCTCCTTCGGCTCCGTAGACCGTTCGCTAGTCAAAGCCAGTAACTGGTTCGGACATAGGGTCCCTAAATCATTCGGATGACCTGGATTGGGAGTCAACGGTCGACTGTTGAGTACTCTATCTCTGCCACGGTGGTTCGCAGAACTCCATCATCTATGATCTTATCGCCCGTAAGAAGTCGGAATATCTGCCTTATCGAACGAATCAGGCGCTCCCATACGCCACCACGATGACTAGCGTTCGGTGGATCAAATATCCATTCACAGTTTCTTTCCGTGAGACTGCAGCTTGTCTTGTTTTGATTCCACAGATTAATAATGTCTTTCAACTCTGCCTCGGCTCCTCGAAAATTCAATCCGTTGTCGCTGTAGATTTTGGACGGAACACCGCGTCTTGCAACAAACCGGTGGAACGCACACAAAAAGGAGTCTGTGTCCATCGCTCATGTCACTTCTATATGTTCTGCTCTTACAGAAAGACAAGTGAAAGTACATCCAAATCGCTTTTTTATTGTTCGTTTATGCTTGACGAGCAGAGGACCGAAGTAACCTATGCCCATGGCAGTAAATGCTGGTTGAGAGATCAAAAAATGATCCTCACTTACAGGCGCCATCTGCTGACCGCATGGTTTGGCGTTCCAAATTCTACACGTTGCGCAATGTTGCAACAGTCTGCGGACTGTCGAGGTTCCTTGCTAAATCCAACATCTTTCATGAGTCTCCGATGGTACATGAGAGGCTCCGACACGTCCATTCCTTTCATGATAGTCCAACATAAGTAAACGGGTTGAAAAATGTTTAGATGGTAGAAGAATGGGAGTTCTAGCATCATATGGCAATGGAGACCAATTCAGCCTTCCTCCGACTCGTATGATGCCATTTTCTAAAAGGGGCACAACTTTCTAAGCGGACTCTCGATACGTTTGAAGGCACATGCTGGACTCTCTTAGTGTACGGTTTTTAATCATTTCAATATCACCTCTGAAATGATATTGTATCACTCGCACTATCTCCAATTCAGCCTCTTGGATATCACTCAGCTGCAAGGGTCCCAAAGCCAAGACTTCCGTCGTCCTACTGGATTTCCTCAGCAAATATTTTTTAAACCGTAGCAAAATCGCTATTCTCCGCCGGATCATCGTCCAACTGGCACAGCTGGCAAACACACCGAACCATGAGCTCGCCGTTTGGCAGTGGTGAACAGAAATTACGTCCTTCTTCAGCCATTCTCTTGGAATTTCGCTTAATGCCTTTGGTACAGTTGGGCATTCTGATTCCGTTCCAGAAAGTCGGGTCTATTAAACCACCGATCTAGCTTACGTTCATCACATGCGCGTATTTCTCTCGATGCTAAATCCACAGGGTTCTCTGATGTCTCAACATACCTCCACTAAGCCGGAGATGAACATTGGTGCATTGCTGATAGTCGATTTGCTGTGAATGTGGTAAACCGCTTAGTTGTAGAACGGATCAGCTGCAAGACTACTATTGAATCCAGCCAAAATGTCGACGTGGGCTTCAGTTTAAGTTCTTCCATAGCCTGAGCGGCTAGACGGGCGGCCAGAACTGCTGCTGTTAATTCCAAGCTAGGTATCGTGACCGATTTGATTGGAGAGACGCGAGATTTTCCCATCAAGATAGAACACTTAGCCCGCTTATCATCGCTTCCGACCCTAGCGTAAATTACTGCTCCATATCCCAACTCGGATGCATCTGAGAAACAATGTAGTCTCATGTCTACAGCAGTAAATGTCATCGGGATGAGGGGGCGTGGAATTTTCACCTGTTCTAGCGAACGTATATCGACAAGAAAGCTGTGCCATTCACTCATTTCCGCCTCGTCCGCAATTGCATCCCAGTCCATATTTTTCCTTACAAACGATTGTAGCAGTAACTTGGTTGGCAGCAGTACAAAGGAAACAAATCCCAAATGATCGTAAATAGAGGCTACAAAGGATAGTAGGGCTCTTCGCGTGCATCCGGTGTCAGTCTTCGTTAGACGACTGATAATGTGGTCGCCATAGACGTTCCAAATCACTCCCAGAGTTGGATGCAGGTCACGATTCACACAATCACTAGAGACCGGTTCGGTCGACTGAATGGGCAGTGCCCGATTGTCATTACTCATCTACTTCGTCAAATTGAAGCCGCCTTTAGACGCGATCACTCTAAACTGGGAGACTAGAATTCGGGCATTATCCACAGAGTCACAGCTGAACAGGCAGTCGTCAACGTAGAAACTCTCCTTCATAACCGATAGGGCTGAGTCGGGAAACTCCTTAACGCAGTCTTCTATAGTTCGGCTGAGAGCGTAACTGGCACAACTAAGGGAAGATGTAGCCCCAAACGGGTGAACCGTCATGCGAAATATGGCCGGTTCGAGGTGGAACTGTCCATTAGGTCACCACAAGAATCGTAGACAATCCCTGTCGCTTGTCAGGATTTTGACTTGGTGGAACATGGCTTCGATGTCAGCCACCACTGCAATACGTCCCACCCTGAACCTCATCAGAACACCGACTAAACTGTTGACAAGGTCGGGTCCCTTCAGCAGTTGTTGATTTAGTGAAGTACCCTGATAACTGCTTGCACAATCGAATACGACACTGATTTTTCCTGGCTTGTTCGGATGCGTAACGGCGTGATGTGGGATATACCAGAATCTCCTTCCCCAACCCGGTCTAACGGGTTCGGCAAATCCTGTCATCAAATAGTCTTCTACACCTGTAGTATATAAACGATGCATAGCGGGATCTTTCGTAAACTTCCTCCGAAGTGACGTCAGCCTTTGATAAGTGATAAGCGGGACAACCACACTTCCAAGGCAAGCTGGTTTCATAATGAACGCCGCGTTTCACGATAGATGATTTCATCTGTTCGAGCACATCTTTATCTTCGACGGACAGTGCTAGACGACCACTATTTGGTTCCAAAAATTCTAATTCGTACATACTTTCAAGGAAAGCAGAGTCTTCGTTAGGTTTACCACATATGGCGTTAATGCACGACCCCTTCCGCTCGTCTCCATCAACTTGGCCCAGTAACATCCAACCAAGCGGGGTGCGTGTCGCGAACGTCTCCGTCGGATCCCCACGTCGCTGTTTGAGCGTCCAGTGGGCCTCCGGTACGTTCACACCCATAAGTAATCCGACTTCGTGACCACGATTATCAGGAAAAGAGGTATCCTGCATGTGCTTTCAACGTGTCAGTTGCTCCAAAGATGGTACTACCCTCTGAACCTCAGGCATCTTCTTCACAGACCAGGCCTGATTCACGTGTATAGGTTTGCCACCATCTAACTGATATATATCAGTCTCTGTTGACGAGGAGAGAAATCGGGATTCCTTTGTTACCGTTGTAAAGTTAAGTACAACTGACCTGGTCTCCAATTTTAACTCTCTCAACAACTACTCATCAATAAGAGTTGAGTCGGATCCAGAGTCGAGTAACGCATTGACTTCTGTCACTTTCTCAGAACTACGCAACCTTACTGGAATCACTGTCAGAGCTACTCGGCTGTTGTATGAAGTCGTAGCGTTTATAGTTGCTCGTTTGGACGAACGGAGTGTTGTCTTTTCGTGATGCAGAAGTGGGTGATGTTTAGACTGACAACCACCAAATCCAAATTTGTTCCTGGACCTACAGCTCATCGAAGAGTGATTGGCCTTGAGGCACAGCTGACTTAGCCGTTCTGCAATGCTCATGGCTCTGAATTGTGAATATTGATCCATGTAATGCTTACCGTTACATTCTTATCAAGACAGAACGCACCCCGGTTGGGATTCGTCCATTAAGCGAGTGGCCAGCGACGCAGTACGGTTTCCACAGGCCTCGGATCGTTCTTTTTTATAAAACCCATCGCGTCTTTGGTTTGATTCTCCTATGTACATAGCTTGTCCAGCTGCTATCTCCGCGCAATTGCACACGAACTCGTAAAAGTCCTTGAAAGTCGGTTCCCGAGGTGTTCGAAATGTACTAGAGGCCATTTTGAACCAATCCAGCTGTTGCGCATGAGGCAATCGCCTAACTATCGCCACCACAGTTACGGATGCATTCAGATCCGCCTCGTACTTCACCTGCTGTAGGGTACTAAGACAAGCTTTCATCTGTATTACTAGCTTGTTTAACGCATCTCCGTCGTTCGTTCTCACAATTGGTCCACTAACTAGCTGATTGATGTGGGCCCAAGCTATTAGGTGCGGACGACCGAACCTCGTCTTCAGGAAACCCTCTTCAGGCTCTAGTATAGCACAACTTTCGATTGCTTCCTTTGCCTCGCCGTCACAGTAATGGATCAGGTAAGATAGACGCGCCTCGGGATCCTGCACAACGTTCAACACGCTAGACTGAAAACTACGAATAAACAACCAATATCATCGGATCCCCATTAAATCTCACGATGTCTCCTTTGGGAAGGTTTGACAGATAATTAAAAACCCTACCAAGGCCACTCGCCTCCTGCCAGCCACCCGACAACTTGTGCTACTGACAGCCTGCAAACTGAAATGCGATTTTTGATAAAATTGTCTCGACTAATGACTTAGCAACATTTGTGACAAACAAAAAGAGCTATAGGCGATTTCACAAAATAGATTTTTCTCACTCTGATTTTCTATTGTCATCATACATCCAACGTCAAGCGGTGCGAAACGCGTATATCCTGTGGCCGATTTGCATCTGCTATGCTTCACTCAGAAGAAGGTCCCTTAAGGTCAAAATGTTTGGTGACTTTTCAAAACCTTGCCTGGTTTTTGAAAACTAAAGTTGTCCTATGTATGAACAACACGTTATGAAGAACAAATAATCGAATATTTCAGAGAATTAGAACCATTTTCAAGTTGGACATCATCCACAATTGATCGCAGCTGTCGCATCCCCATAGACTTTGCAGTCGGCCCCTTTCGAAAAGAAGCACTAGACTCGAGTTTCGCTCTCATTAGAGCTCGTCAGTAGTGCATATCATCGCCACCGCCGGGACTTGAACCACGGACATGTTGTTCATGAGGCAACTCATCAGTAATTAGAACCATGATAGTAGTCTTTAGGACGAGTAGGACTTTGAGTATGATTATTGTGAACCAAACAAAATACAGGTCTTAATGACTATGATATTCTCACTTTATTGAGAACTCATTGGTTCGCGAATTACAAGCAACATTTTAGGTACACAGTTAATACTCCATTTTCCCATCAAATGAAAGTGGTATTTTGAATTAGGTAATTGATTTGGTGTCAAAAATGCTGTTACGATCAAATTCCTATACACAATCACTTACAAATACGGTGGATGGACTGTCTCAAGTATTCGTAAGTTCAGATATTGCATCTTCTATCCTGACTCAGCGTGGGGTTTGAAGAGGAAAGGTCAATTCAATGAAACTTACTGACTTGGCCTGAACTAAACATTTACGGACCAAGACAGGCTGGTTTATTCCATGCTCCATAAATCGGAATGTTTCTCTTAGCAAATCAGAGTGCGATCCACAAGACATAAATCACAGAGGTAGGACAGAATTCATAGAGTTATTAAACATGTTTTCGAAGGTTAATTATCCTCAGGTTAGTCATCAGAAAACAATAGTGTAGCGAACAAGCTCGTTTTCGGTTATTCCTCATCAGGCTAATTACATAACAGTTTATATAAAACAGAGCTGTCAGGGCGAAACGAACTGAAACAAGTAGCTAGTTTGGGTGAGGTCAAACACGTCATCGACACACACGGAAACAACGTTCTGGTACGATTACGTCACCATTATGACGCCACTGGAACCATAACGGTTTGGTCGGTCATGGTGTGTGTGGTTGGCCATGGCAATTTCAACGCCTGAACAAAGCGCTTTTATGCGCACAAGGGTAGATTTCTTAATCGAATTCCACTCACTTCGGCTGTGGCTAAAATTCGGCATCTAACAGCTTTTGAGCAACTGGCGTTGACTCGGTAAATCGGACGAAAACAAGAGTTCAGGTTGATAGTATGATGTGTATCAACAAGGTGTGAAACAATCGCACTCGTAATTGTCTTGGTGACTCCGCTGCTGATCTAGGCTGGACGATGCTCACGGATACGTTCTGATAAACGCCTGGTCGTGCGACCCACGTAACTAGTTTCACAGGAACAAGTAAATGAGCATACATAAAAAGAAACCGCAGAAACAGGCATTTTATCCTTTAGTCGTAAACACAAAGCTGGAGTCGAGTTGAAACAGACGCGTAATTTTGAAGCGTAGAATGTTCTATAAATGACAGTGTCAAGTCTCCTAGTGACTGTTTCGGCAAGCGTATCCCCTTGGAATGGTAATGAGATAAATACTACTTTCTTTTCCACTAGGTTCATCTTATTTTGTTTCTGACGAAGCTGCATAGTCTTGTCTTCAAAACGCTCTGGATAGCCATTTTGTAAGAACAGTGCGTGTAGGAACGATAATTAATTGGAGACTGTATCTTGTGTACTTATTCTCATGGCTCTATTAGTCAAGCAGTTTATGAGATTCCATTTTTGCCGTAGAGGAACAAAGCTGCTGAAATGGATATATTGCCCACTCCAGGTTTCTTTCCTATAGATTTTACGTCGAACGGATCCATCAGCACGTCGACAGATGAGTACGTCCAGGAACTATAGTTGATCGTTACATTCAGACTCTAGTGTAAATGTCGCGTTCGTGTGGGCTGAGTTGAAAATGGGTAAGATAACCGTTGGGCTAGCGTTTTCGCTAACTATACATATGATATCATCCACATATAGTTTATAAACGCTAAATCCACGGATGGCTTCTTCTAACTGGCCATTCTCAAGCTTCGCTATATAGATGTTTGCAAACAACGGTCCCAATGGGGATCCCATCTCCACGCCGTCTGTTTATCGACAAAATTCTCCATCGAATTTAAATTGTATGTTATGAGTACAAAAGTACAATAACTGTCTTAGATCTAGTGGGGGTATATTGACAGCTATGTTGTTAATCGCAATAGAACGCGGTGGTCTTCTGAGTTAGTTGCAAAATTTAACTGGAACCTGTAAACTCAGACAATTTATTTGTATAGATTTGAACTACTTCAACTGAGTGTCATTCCTCTTGACACAGCCAGTTCTATGTAAAGACCAGCATAGTGTAGACCCGCATGCGTACAGGAGAGAAAAATTATGTTCTGTACAGAGGATGTTGAGTACCGTCGGGCCGTTCATGGGCGGTTTGATACTAAATGACCAGCAATTAGTAACTGCTGGCAGAGAACCTTAATAACCACTCAGGATTGTTCGGTTAACTATTCGCTCTAGTTTTCAGAACTCATTAACGCGGATACGTAACCATGCAATTAACTGGTTTATTTACTGAGAACCAAAACTAATGTTATTCATACGACCGTAGTAAACCTATCGTCAAGGACGCAAAAACGAAAATATAGTTCAATGTGGATTGTATACTTCGATTATTGTAACTCGAACCAGTTCCCTTGTGTCCCTGTGAGTGAGATTGAAGGAGGGTTAGAACCAAACAACAACTCATGCAGACAATTAATACGAAGTGGTAAACTCGACCGCGTTAATGACTGGGGTTTTGGATCTCGGATTTAACTGTGTTATGATTAGCCGTGCATTGAAGATTAACTGAATTCAGTTGTCCAATGTACTGCTACTTGTCGCGTACTGAGCTACCCAATCGAGTGGAAATCAAAACAGAATTCTAAGCGGCATTAAGCAATCTCAGTTTATTGGAAACACAACACCTTTTATAGAGGAACAACAGTATTTACGATTGCTATCAAGCGACAGGCGTTCTCGCATTTTGATTGACCAGTTTGTTGTTATTTTGTTCCGAAACCCTGCATCTGACAACTCGGTTGTTTGAAACAGATACGCGTTCAACAGCATCTTATCACCGTCTATGTCTGGTTGGCGCCAGTTTGATTATAACTCCGTCTGTAGCAGCTTGTGCGCAAAAAGTGATTGGCCAAACCTTTTCCAATCAAGAAACCGATCCATTCCAAACTCACTACAATACTGCCCATAACCAGCATGGATTAGCCTATAGTTTACGTTCCTCAGTGTATTACTTTCAATAATAACGTATTACCTTCCGGCCTATCATATTGCACATCAAATCGATTGTTGATTGCTAAGTCTATAGACATGCTTACTGAATACTTTTTCCTGCAATACCATCGCTTGCAAACATTCACGCCGAATTCGGCTAACTGATGTTTTCAGTAACTCATTTATTAAATCAGGAAAAAATCCAACTTACACCTTTCATCTGAGCTGCTTCATCAAACTACGTATATACGCCAGACATTCACTCTCGTCTATAACTTATAGTAAGAAATATATAATTGAACAATAGTTGTAGGATTTAGAGTATGAACCCTGAAATAGGCTAGTAATTGTAAAACTCCACCACCCTGACAATCGATTTTGGAGGATGATAAATTTACAACTTACAAAGTATTGTGTGCAAATTTAAAAGTTTCGAGTGAATTCCTAGCTTTGTATTTTATTTGAAAGGTAGCATCTTTAATCGGAAGCCGGAAAGGCAATTCGTCACCCCAAATGCAACCTCAAATTAAACATAGCTATCCATATCCTGAAGTATTGCTGTGTCATCCGATGTATCTGGTCTAAAAACAAAATCATCTAGGGTTTGACAGGCTTCTTGAAATACCTAGGCGACGTTAAAGCTGAGTGAATTTTCCAGTTCACAATCTTTCTCAGAAATGTCAATAAACGCGTGACAGACGAGGTCTAGTCAATCTGAGTTGAAGATATATAGCCCAGACAACACGTCCTGAAATCACTCCAGTGTGCATACCATCTACTCATTTGCAGTTAGACTGTCGATTTTTGCCCTTTCAGCTATCGATTTTCTTTCATAAATACTTCCATCTTGAATCCTTGCTGTAACTTACTTGATGTTTTGAAATCATCTTGCCACAGTTCTGCAGTTTATTGTGACTTCTAGCAGTGTTTTGTCAGCAATGAGAATATCGAAAGTTTGTTCACAATCTATTCACTGTTGAGCGGAATTCTCACTGATAAAGTTAATAGTGTCGATCTACTGATGTTTCCGAAAGATCTTGCCATTATTGTTCCTAATAGTGAGAATGTGAATTTTTTTGTAAAACTTGTTGTACATCTAGTTACAACTTATGTCCTACTTGACGAATAATTAGCTCACTCCATCAGCAGCATCATTCAAATGTGACATTGCAATAGAAGCTGTCACCAGACACCTTGTTGGGTGATTGATTGAATACAGGTGAACTACCACGTTGTTTATCAATTGAATTTAGTTACTGGCTACCACAGGTAATCGTATTCATAACGAAGATAGTACGGCTAACTGACTACAAGTGTAACTGCATTGTGCATAAATCAACGCATTAAACCACAAACAGCTGAATGACTGTCATTTTGTACATTATCTGCTCGGATGACGCGTCCAAACTTTCATCTTCTCATCTCTGCCACCGGACAACATTCAGTTGCGATTACACATCAGGTTTACTTATGGCTTGACGTATCAATCTTTGGGTACTGCTGTAGTATGTATGATAGGGTAGACAACCTATACATGAGACGCATGAAGAGCATCGTTGGGGTAAAAAAATCTTTCCTATATTTTACAGTAATCTGGTCCTGGTGGATCATTGCATACGAAGCATTCCCGTCGGCTGCGTTGGTGTCAACTTATAAGCGCAATAAGCGATGTGACTTTGCGTGTGCTTCAATGAATTTGGTGCCACTAGATTAAAGTTGATGTCCAGGCATAGAGGAGACGCATTTAGATTGAAGTTATTGTTAACGATCTGTGAACTCCTTCTCAAGTTCACACAGAAATCACAAAATGTTAGTTGTGCAAATCTGGCATTTTTGGCTATTATCACCAGCCTCACACTTCACAGGAAATACACGCAATTTGTACGAGTCATACAGATGGGTAAAATTGAATAAGAAGGGGAATAATCAGAGTCCCATTCAGGATGGCGGTGGTGCTAGTGTGCCTGGAGAATGGCACGTGGTATGTCACATGACTGACAGTGTCAAATGGTTCCTTACTGAGAGGTTTACAAGTGGTTTTGAATGAAGGGTCAAGGCTGGTGGAGTGTTTGCACCAACTGCTTCCGTGCACACAAGTGTATAGCCTAGGGTCTGATGGAGATGGTTTCAGTCACTGAGAACCGACCCATTGTGACCAACCTGG
This sequence comes from Paragonimus skrjabini miyazakii, assembly GCA_014338405.1. Lineage (NCBI taxonomy): Eukaryota > Metazoa > Platyhelminthes > Trematoda > Plagiorchiida > Troglotrematidae > Paragonimus > Paragonimus skrjabini miyazakii. The sequence goes on along the minus strand of JTDE01001416.1, from coordinate 57,643 downwards.
CTTGGGTTTGAAGGACACCGTAAGTACTTCGGAACGCCCCACCCTTGTCAACTAACTCAACTGTGTTTGAACAGCGCTCAGTTGAACTAGTGGAAAGTCATTTCGGGTGGTGTTCACGACAGTATGTACGCCAGAATGACATCACGAATGTGTGATCTGTGATATTTACCTTCAACTCAGATCAACTCAGTTTCATCTTTCACGCGCTTATTGATGTGACGTTAAGAATTTCTGAGAAAGACCGTGAACTGAAAAATTCGCCCAGCCGGAAGTGTTTCGAAAGTGTGTAGCCCAGATTTGCCTAGCTATTTCAAGGAGCCTGTCAAACCTTAGGTGATTTAGTTTTTGGACAAGAAACATTGGATGATCCAGCAACATTCTAAGATATGGCCAATTGTATCTGACGGCTGGCCTTCACTCATGACCGGTACATGTGCTTCAACTCCGCACATCAAGAATGTGTGAATGCGATCTGTCTCATTCTGTCATTAGTCAAAACACTGAATCTGCTACGTCATTCAAGATTGGTGCTATTACCTTTTCGGCAGGCCGACATACATACACGTCAATAGCCAAATTTGACACATCAAACTAGTTGACAACCTCTGTTTTGTAAAATAAACACTGTTGGGTTTATGTTCAGACCCATGCAGACTTAATCAGCCTAGTGACTTATCCAATTGTATTCTGTAGTTCTTTAAAACAGCTCAACAAATTAAAAGCCATATTTGTCAAGTAGACGCTACAGATCGGTCACTCTATTGGTCAGTTTAATCAAAATCCCGGTTAGTTCCACCATTGGCTGGTTAAAGTGCAGTCGATCGGTTGATCGGTCAAACAGATGAGTTCTTACAACCGGACACTGTCAGACAACGATTCTGTCAAGTTGAGAATATAAATAATCATCCTCATATGTGATAGGCTCAAATTTGGCAAACAATCAGATGTCGAACACTCGTAGACGAAGCTGCGTGCTGTTTTCTGTGGTCTTCCTGATCTTTGCGATGTTCTGGAACCCAGTGAATACTGTAGCAGTGGCAAACGAAAGATGGCAAGGTAAGTGCTGGAACAAAAACCCATTTTTTCAGTTTACATAAATGATAGTTCTATTCGGATCTTGAAGTTTTGAGGTTACTTGTAACGAAACGTGAATTTTGAACAGAACCCTATTTCACTGAATTCATCAGCATTACGTGAACATCGATTCTATATAATTCGAACACTTCTGTAATACTCATTAGTCCTCGGTACTGTGCATGAACTGTTGCTGGATTTCTCATAGATTCTGTAGCCTACTGATTTTTTAGTAGAGATTCGGTGAATAGAATCTGACTGCCACTCAGCTTTTGCGCTTAGATAGAATTTTCATCTGGATCTCCCAAAAAACAACAGACTAGAACTTGTTAGGAGTTATTAGTAGTGTGTAGCACTTCCGTGAACAGGATTTAAACTTCAGTCAACGTGGTCAAATGATAGTCAAGCTGAACACTTCGTCAATGACGCCACACTAACAAGGCGAGACTGTTACATCTAAACACTCAACCCTATTGACTTCTAAACGATGGTCAGGTTGTCCAATCGTCTCCAGTGAGTGTATAACTGTCACGTTAATTCCGGTTGGTGATGACGATAAGGATGAAGACATGTCTTGAAGTCCATTCGAGCTCCCTCTCTTGGAAGGATTGACTGAGGAAAGCTTTAACCATTGATAATCCTGTCGTACCCAGTCAGAGATCAATGGCGCAATGGTCAACGCGGTTGCTTCCTGAGTGTGACCGGAATTCAATTATAGTGACGTACCCTACCAAGTACTAGAGTCTCTGTTAGAAGGAGGTTGTCAAAAAGTTCCACCGCTCCCAAGCTTTATTTGTCAACTAAATTCATGGAAAATTCAGGTGAATTTAAAACGTGTGGTTCCTTTTTATTCACTTCCGCAAACTAATGAGTTCTTGTCACCAGACGTTAATACTTCGAGTTACTTTCATCAATCGCTGGTATAAAACCAGGAAACGTTTTTTTATATAAACTGTGTATAACGACAAGTGAATGAACAGTTTTGATCGCTTGTGGTTCAATAGTATAATCAGGTGCGTGTTGAGAAAATTTATTAGGTCAGCGTCTTTTCTGCGTACAAAACTGATCGACGATGTCATATTGGCATCGTTTCACTAGTCACGACCAGCTTCGGAATACAAGTATACAATAAAAATTTGAACGATTTGACCGTGTCAACTAAGTGACTCAGTCAATTTTTTTTGGATAACGGTGAGGTTGAATTATTTAGTAATTTCTTTATGTACGACGTAGTTGGCAGAGCCAAATAAAATGTCTATCATACCTCTTGATTATTAGCCTGCCCATTTATCTTATTTCAGATCTCAAAGACAAGATTGCCGAAGTCCTCTTCGGTAAGTCGACAATTGAATAGAAGTTTTATTTGTTTTTAAAGAACTACTTAATGCTAAACTTACACAGTTGAGTAAAACGATCGGTAGACACGAATGTCAAGAACACTTCATTGTGTACACACCGTTCTCAATTTGAAGTGAGAAACTTTCAGATCGATCTGTGTCCTGGATGGTGCTCACAACTAAATCTGCAGCAGACAGAGGACGATAATTAATGGTTGTTAGAATAGTACCGTCCGTCAAGTGCTGATTAGTAAAACCTGACAGCATTTCAAAATGTGCGTGTCACGATTAGTTACGAGGACAATATATTATTAGTGTTCATCGATGGATTTATAATATGCATTTAATGAACGTTTTGCACAAATGATCGGATGTTTTACACCTTTCGTGCATCATTTATCCCCTAGTGTTTTAATTCCGTCAAATATCATAACTGTTCCCACACAGCACCGTTGGTCTGGATGTATATGCGTCTTACTGGATGACTAGTTTACACGATGTTCAACCACAAATGTTTCAGGTTACTATCGTAGTAATACATATTCTCACACTGATCCTACCACAAACGTTGCTTATGTTGTGATGGATAATCAAGTCGGAAACACGACTATTCCAACATTCAGCGGAACATCTTGACGCCGTGGTGAGACATGGTCAAAACCCAAAACGAATGAATTGTGGACAACACGACGGACCGCATCAGTCCTCCCTCAGTGAAATTGGGTCAACGGGCGGGAAGTAACAAGGGAAATTTTACAACAGATAACGTCGCTCAAACACACGGAACCAGGCAGAACTGTATACGACGTTTAAATAAAAAACCCATTACGTTGTGGGCTGAAAATCTGGCTAATAAAGTCGAGTATGCGAATATCAAAAAGAATTTGTGAACTATACAGTCAAGGTCTTTGCTTTATTGAACGACGTTTTGTTACAACAGTACCAACAACCGGATTGGATTGCAACATCTTTGCTTACTTACGTTATGCTTGTGGTTACCTACTTTTTGTTGTACACGTTGTCAAAACCAACGAAACACGTTATATGGTTTTTGCGTTTTTAACCGTGTTGTTCTGTTTAAATTCACTAAATGTGCGATTCAGTATTTGCTTGAGTCATTTAGATTACGCAAGCAAATTTCGGACTAACATAGTATTCACAATCTAATTGGAAGACACCCATCTTGTTACCTTCTAATCATGAGTAATGATTGCATAATTTAGATGTACGAGCTATATCATATAGACGCTCAGAACGTCCACATATCCTACTATCCGAGGGTTGCAGGCTGAAATGGTAACGTTAGACGGTGGTCTTACCACCAATGTTATGGCGGAATTTTTGGCTTCATTTCACCAAACTAAAGATCCGGCAATCAACGCTTTTGTAAGAACGACTAAAATAAGATATTTTGAACGAAAGCGACCTACCTTATGATCATTTTTACAACGGGATATCACAAAGTCGTACAAACAGTATGTATTCTTAGTTCTATACACAGTGTGTTTATCGTTGTAACAACTCGTGCCCTGTTCCAGAAATAGTGTTCATTCATCCCTAATTACAGGTGGCCAAAATCAATCCGATGTCACAGGTAAGTAAGCATTTTGCAGTTTTCCTGCTAGCGTGCATTCGCGCAAAGTTATGGACTTTTCATTTTACGTTGAAAATATTGACAGTAGATCTAGTTAGGTTGTCATTTCAATCGAGGACAATTCAACTGACAAACCATAATTTGTACACGGTGGTGTAGTGATTCTAGGTGGCCGTACTATGATCGCACAGGTCATAGTCAATAAGAACAGCTACATTAAGTAGACCAAAAAACTTGAGTCGGCGACCAAGCTAAACATTAGTCATATGAACTTGTGACTGAACGTTCAGACATACTGATTTTTTTTAGATCATTGTGTGGTTGGCGAAACAGTGGTCATAACCTGGGTGTCTGACTGCAAATTCCTCTTTAGACAAGAATCCACAATGCTGATGAGCTTCACTTTGAACAAAGTTGGAGTCTGAAGCTTCCTTTCAAAGTGGGCTAGTTTAAACATTTACGTTCAGTGTAAAATCTGTGATCAAGTGTGAGTTGTTTCCAGTTGACAGCGACCAAATTTTCCATACTGAACTCACTAGCAATTATTCTGTGATATAATACACATTGTGTATTAGTATGGTAATCGATTGTTATCAGGTTTCGCCACAATTAGAAGTTGAGTGATGATCATTCATATTTTGAAGTTTACAATAAGCGGTTTTTCCTATTTAGTTTCACACTTGTTCCAATTCTAAGAGAATTAGTAGGCAACGTTTCGAATAGCTCTTTAAGTTCATCAGAAGTATAAGACGATCTAGAGAACAACCTAATTTCTGTTCTTCGAGGCCAAGCCAATTACACGACAATGTACATAACACTGGTTGGCCAGTAAGCCAAACTGTGTTCTGGAGTTGTTAAGTGAGCAGCATATGGACATGGTAGCCGTAGGCTGTGAACAAATTTCTCGAGAATACAATTGCGAACTGTATAAGTGACTCAGACGAGTCATGCGTTTGTCGATTATTTAAACTTATAACTGGTGTCTGTATCTAAGGATGGGGGTGCAGTCAGCAAGGAAGAGCCGAATCTCGTAAAATTGTGCTGACGATGGTAAGAGACTTCCCGGCGTACGCGTAAGAACACTGGCATGAACTCAAACAGCCTTGTTGTTCTATTTGTGATGCCCTCACTAGGTGTGACTAATCAGGTTAAAATCAATTTCAAAGGCTTAATGTTTGACCTTGGTTCGGTGAGTCATGATATGTGCATGAATTCCAATAAATTGAGGCTCTGCGGTCGATTTATTGTTCGTTCCACTGTTCGTACTGGGCTGATAAATGATGCTTAATTTCGATAAGGTGATAAACAGTTTAGACCAGGGTGTTTTGGTTACATTATAACGAATTGTTTCTGGCGTCCCCAATGACACCGACTGAAACGAGAGGGGACAGCACATCAACTAACAGTTAATTATGAGCAGGATTTTATTCATGCTGGGATCAGTAATCTGGCTTGCTCTCGAAGCAGTTGAATCTCGTCTGCTATTGGTCTGCTTGCTGATCCGTTGTTATCAATTATCCATTAGATTCGCCAGTATATCTTTTTTCGGAAGCTGAATAAACAACAAAATTTATTTATATACGGCCTAATAATTGTACACTATCTTGTTCTTTTTCATTCCGCAGTCGCGCCACAGAAACGTATGAGAAATTTTTTTGGCTAAATGGATTTGCATACGTGTGTTAATCTCCGGACTGTTTCGCTCTTTCTGTAATTCGAAAATGTCTTCCAAAATCGTTCGTAACGAGCTGTAATTTGTATTTTACTGTAACGCATAGTTAGTAATGGTTACACACTGTTTAATAAAAGATGTAATGTTACACAAGTCTGTTTTTGTCCGTAATTCTAATCCGGTTTTAAGAACAGTGGAATTTGAAACGACCACATGAACAATGAACTGTTGATACCTTTTTATCCGTTAATTTATTGACAATCATTGTTTACAGGTCGCTGTAAGGTACTTAATGGCAAATTTATTCCTACTTTCATTTGTATATTTGAACTTGAGTATGACCTGTTGATTGTAATCACACACACTCGGATCAGCCTTATGTTTCATCCATATGACAACTGGAACGTGATCAGAAATGACTAGATCTACATAAGAGATTCTATCGAACAAACGTTCGAAAAATAATTTCGTATGCAGTATAATTGTGTGTAAAATTACAGAGATATCCCACTTTGAGAAAGCAAATGGTTCGCTCAATATTTCGATCCGCTTCGTTTGCAATTATGAATTTGCTTGAAACTAGAAGCGGTTACCAGATTTGCATTACTACTTGTAAAACTATACTGCCCTTAGTCGATGGAATACTGCATACAACACAACGTTAAGATGCGCAAAATTTTGAAATGAAGGTTTTTTTCGGGGTTGCAAACTCTGGGTCTAAAAACCGCTCTATGTAAGATGAACTATGAAAGATGATTTGTATCGTTCGCATGGTACCATCCCTCTGGTGATGAGTTATCAACTGAACGGATTGATAACCAAATTCAAGCTTAGTATTTATTTCCGGACTTTAATAGGAATCGTGCCGGCATTGAGGAGTTGGCTATATTGTGCTTTAAGTTTACGATTGATAAGAAGAAACACGGTTGTCATATATCGCAATTTACCCCCTTATCCTGTGTTGTAATCATTTGAGTTAACCCAACGTCTCATGTTTTTCAACCGAACTACTCGCCTTATTTGGGCCAGCATTGATTCAGTTGATGAAATTGTGTTCAAAGATTGTTGCAGAAAGCTTACGTACTGACGTCTACACAAAAATATGTGCACTCATGCCGATGCCCACCACCCTCTGCTGAGAAACAGTGTCAGTTTCGTGACATCGATACGTCAGTGCACTGAATTCAGTCACAAAAAAGTAAGCAAATCTGTAGAAACACAAATTTGGCCTGCTGGTCCCCTCAACATATTGACAATCGTATGCAAAAAGAAATCCTTGATAACGTTAGGGTTAGAACTGTTCGTTTTCTACAAACCTCCCTTTCAGGCTCAGTTAATGTGAGTATTCTTTCCTCCAATAGTTTCACTTATGTACTCAGTCCTTTACAAACACGGCTCATCTAGTTGATGACTTCTCAGTTGGATTGGAGAAAGAGCTGTCATCCAAAGTGGAATACATAAGTTCAGTATGATTACATGTATTGTAAGCCGAAGTAGTTGCTGCAAAGGTCCTCTGTTCAAGCGGAATGGTTTCTCGGAAAATTAATTCTATCAACGCGTATTCGCCAGTAGTACTGCCTATGATAGAAATTATCGAGTCCTGAAAGGACTAGGGTTTATTAGACATTATAATGTCTCTATTATTGTCGTCATGAACAAAACAGATGCCATACAGAAAGCGGACACCATTTTTGAAGAACAGAGAGCAAATAACCTATTTTTAAACAGATGGAACGGAAATCGGATCCTGATACGTGGATTCATCACTGTTATTCAATAGGCCCACTAAACTTTAGTCAAAATGAAGGTACCGCATGCGCAAAACACACGAGAATGGCGCACTTTTGCACCCAAATTTGTGAATGAATAACCCAGCTTACCCTGAATTGATCCGGTAGCTAGTAGATATTTTCCCCGTCAACCGCACCCAGTTGTCTAAAACATTACTCAGAGCAGGTTTCGGGAACTTCGCAAGCAAGTTATTTAAAGCAGTCCTCTTGATACTTCGTTTGATTTTTAGGAACAGGATTTTTCTTGTTTACGGTTCACTCCTGACATCACAGATGCAGACGGACTACTTAAAGTGACCCCTTCAAAGCATCCGCCTTTAAAAAGGTCGAACATTCTAAGGAATCGCTTCAGTTAGGGATGGTAGGGTAAGTAATTCTTTAATACTGCTACCAGTTGGAATACAAAAGAAAAATTGAAACACCAAAATATTTCGAGAACTATACATGTTTTTAAGGGAATCGTATCGTACTTTTTGGGAACACACATACGAAACTAAAGTTAACATTTCTAAACTGAAAACATTCGGCTACGCCCAAAAATATTTTATTAATAAAAGTAAACCATACCAGTGACAACTTGCGTAAAAACGATAACAGAAAGTACATTTGTGCAGCAATCTTTAGGCCATAAGATGAACACGGTTAGTGCCTTGGGATTTGTTACGCAGACAATTTGCCACTCAGCATGCTTTGCTACTTTCTTAAGGTCATGAAAACGTTTTACGACGAATCGTTGCATCCAGATAAGTTTCTGTTAATCCGTCAGTTGTTGTAGCTTTCCACTGTCTGGAGATCTCTTCGGTGAACGAATTGACTGGAATCTATTCCATTTTCATCCTATTTTTCGGAATATTCTCAAACAGTTTTCAGCAGTGTCTATAAGAAAAAATACCACTAACAGCAGTTAGGATAATGCCTATCTTTTACAAGTAGTTGCCACTGATAAACGACTAAATTTTCCCACCCTCAATGGAAGTTACATGTTTGTAATTTGGACGTACATCGGCGTTGCTTCTCTTTTCGAAATAAGCGATTTTTTCATGGTTTTACATCTGGTCCGAGTTGTGACTTAGATATTCCATCTTGAGGATTATATTTTAACGCACAAACAAAATGTTCAAGTTAGTTTTGAGGGGTTTGCGAACAGGCAATTAGACAATATGGTTACGTTTCAAGTTGAACATCATTCACAATTGATTGCAACTTTCGCATTCCCATAGACTTTCCCGTCGGCCACTTTCGAACAGCAGAAGCACTAGACTCGAGTTCCGCTTTCATTGGAGCTCGTCATTAGTGCATATCTTCGTCACTAACTGGACTAGAACTCCTACCACATTGTTCATGAGGCAACCGTGTTTACCATTGCGCCATTGACCTCGCATTAGGCACAACCGAATTATCCTATGTGAACGCACAACCACCTTCGCTTGCGAATAATGATCAGGCTGCCCGATCGTCTCGAAATGGGGACACAGTAACTGTCCTGTTAATTCCAATCGATAACTCCGCGATTAGGACTTCCTAGACAGGTCGAAGTCTGCGATCTCATTAAACATGGTAGACAATATTCTAGATTACTAATGAGTAGACGGGGGTTTGGTTAATTTTCAAGTTGAACATCACCCATAATTGATCGTAGCTGGATATGGGCAGTCTGTTGGGCTTTATATTAGCGGGCATCTACGAAGGGATAATTGAACGACTAACGATTGTAATTCTCTTACCGCTGTTCATCCGCATCTATCCTTAGTTCAGTAAACTGAGGTGTAGCCTTCTCAGATATACTCAAAACTAATTAAGCGAATTTTAAGGTAAAGTGTTCAGTCCATCGTCTTGATATCACCACCGACCAATATCCGCCATTTCTCCTAGCTGGCAAACAAATGTAGTCCTTAATTAAGATTTCAAACAGACAGATCTATTTGCCATAGTGGCAAGCAGTAGTCAATGCAAATAACTCCATGGGATACTTCATTGACAGGTGGCCACCCTGAGCAGTTCACTGAGGTTCACAAAATGGCCGAGAACAATGAACCAATTTGAACGGCTTAGAAGAGAAATATATCTTTTTGTGCCATACTGAATAAAGACCTAGGGCACAGATTGTTGTTTCCACTATCTCGTTTGTATACTGCTGCACAACCACTCTTGGATCGAATCGTCAAAAGCTCAGTTCTTTGAAATCGTGAACAAATTTTGCTCACCTGTTCTGTGTGTCATGTTGTCCGCTTATCATTTGATTGGTCCCGCATATGCGATTAGAGGTTGATGAGGATAGCTTTCGGTCTTATGGGTGCCGGTGTAGTCAAAATGGTCATTTGGACTGTATTCGAAGATTATAGTCATCGTTAGGTTAGTGGATTTCCTATGGGTGGTTTGTTAGGCCCTATTCTGGTAGACTTTCTCATGGCTTGCATCGAGAGAAACTTTTCCGGCCTAAAGTATATATTCCACAGTATAGAAAATGCGTAGACGACAATATGGTTGCCGCTGAGAGCACAGAGGATGATAAAGGGTTGCTCGCAGCATTAAACTGAACACACCCGAAGATCAAGCTAAAATGAGGTGGAGAACACACACGTCAATCACCGTTTCAAGGCCAATTTCTGAGGCAGAAAGACAGCAGTTTCGCTCTCATTTCACGGGAATTTAACACTCATTGGCCAGCGCGGAGTTTTCTGTGGCGTTTTCCCAGTAACTTAAAAAGGAGTCATGGTGTGCATCTTATTTTTAGAATACGGAATCTCTTAACCAACAATAAGCCACAAGAAAAAGTTAATTTTATTCGTTTTGTACTGAAAGAAGCCGGTTCACTCATAAGATTTACTGAAAAATGTGGAGTAAAACAAGGAAACTGTTTGTACAGTAATATCGCTTGTGAGGAATATTGTCTTATGGGTAACGGTTTGTATTACGAGTTAAGAAAATCTAACTACAACTATTTCATGAGCTGGATACGTTGCCCAACTTCGCCGATACAGCAAGCAGAGCAACGGTTAATGTGATTGCATAGAAAGGACAAAGGTGACTCTACATAACTTACAATTGTTGACATGTTTACGATGAGTGTAATTTGGCAACAGAAAGTTTTGGAAAATATCGTGAGTAACTTTTCCGCACTATGGGTTGGAGAACGTGCTCGCAGGTTGAGAGGAATGCTGCAATCCATAGCATGTATCCGCTACTGAACGGGCTGGAAAATAACTTTGAATCCGGCCACCGCTAACTCTCACAATAGTTGACAAACGCTTTCATCAAACAGACCTGAACCGAATGCAGTGACCTACGCATGTTTCCTCCCCTCCTGAACAACGATACAGGGCCCATGTTCCTCAGGTTTCGTATATGCAAACGTCAGTCAGTATTGCTGAACCCAACAACATGGCCAATGGCCTTGAGAACACCTTTGTAAAATTTGAATCACCTCGATGCTATGACGGTACATCCAAATCCCACACTAGTTCACACGACATTAATGGCTTAGGATGTGAGAATCGTGAGTTATGAATCGTGTTCTTCCAATCAGGCTTTTCCCAACCATATAACGGTTGAAATATTGAAAACATTAATGACTACTTTTCTTTGTTTCCACTAGTCTAAAACCAATGAATCATCTGTCTTCTATGAGCGGTCAACTCGATGAAGGCAAACTGAAGTGACAAAAGTGCAGCGGACAGCAGACTTCAGTTGCATAATCAGTATAAACGGATTTGTAATAACACGTTTGATTTAAAACTTCCAGCAGTCCTATCTGCTTCCATCTCAGTTATGGTATACGGTGTGTATGAACTGACCGAACTCTGTGATAACCGTAAAACATTATGGTCCTTGGTATTTGCTAGGTGCAAATGAGTTAGCGTAAATTTAACACAACCAGGACGAAGTTCAGACTGCAGACAAACACAAAAAATTGTCTAATAAAGATGTGAATTCAAGGTTTCCACAGATTTTGCGAAGATAATACGTTATTGCTATGACTTAATTTGAACACCACCCCATACTTGACAGCCGTGGTCTGAAATTTTCTGAAACACTACCACTCAAAAAGATATGGCAGTCTTCCCAAGTAGTTTCATGCAATTATGAGAATATAGACACTGATATGCTAATACAACTGATGATATAATTTTAAGCACGATTGTTTTCCACCTCGCAATCTTAATAAAAATTAGCTATCGCTCATCTCCTGAAGTTAGCCGCTGCATTAACACGACTGTTGCACTTGCCCGAATGCCCATGTTGTTTTTCAATATGTCACTAATGGTTGAATGAAAATATTAAGTTTGCTTGAAAGGAACTGCTCCTGACTTCGATCGGTCAAAAAAGCAACATATCATGATAGACAAGCCAGCCTTACTGCCCAGTCCGATGATCTACGTTGGGCAATGGGAGTTGATAGCTGAGCTTTTTAGTGAATCGTCCAATGGAACTCGGTTGCTGGGAGAATTAAAACGTGAATCATCATTCGCCAAGTGCCCAGACCTGTCACCCAAGGTTTCTCTTTTCCCATTAAAAATTTACTAAAGGAGCGATTAGCCCTCTTTTTTCGACTGAAGGACAGTACTACATCAATCCACACACACTTGCCTGACAACTTAATTCTTCAGGCGAAAGACATTACCTTGAATTCCAAATGTCACAAGCCTCAAAAAATAATCGCTTTCTCCAAAAAGAGAATAATGTACATTGCTGATCAAACAAGTTGTTAAATCGCTGCTGGCTATTCGGGATAGTCTACTCAGTAACGCGTAATCCACACTTCCAGCAACATTGATTCAGATGACTGGGTTAATGGGATTATTTTTCAGATCCAAAATTGTCAGAAAATTCGACCAAACTTATTGAAGTTTATGCGGCATTGTTACCAAAATAACACCAAAAGTGCTTTTCCACCTTGGAGGTGAATTAACCGTATACTCACGTTATACTAAGGGAAAAGACGTTCGAAATAGAGCAACTATAAACGAGTTTTTAAATGGCCACAATTCAACGAGAAATTAGGTTATTAAAGTACTCAGATACGGATGAAAGTAAAAGCTTGTGAAATAAAATCAAGCAAAATGTTTTTGTTAAATACGTAAATTAAAAATGAGAAAACGTACATTTTATACTTGCAACCATGGTACAAACTTCATCATAGTTGTTCAAACAGCACATAGCTAAAAGAAAAATCAGAAAATCATGCGTAATTCAGCGATTTCAACGTTTCAAGTAGTACCAAATATAGAACGACAAAAGTACCAAACGAACTTCAAGAAATTCAACGCAATCTCTATAATTTATACTTTGAATATCACTCTTTTCTGACTACAGCTTTCACATTTCGATGTACACTTCAGTCAGCTCCTTTCGAAATAAAACACGAAATTCATGGTAATAGTGCACAGCCTTGTCACATTCGGTGGGTAAATTTGGATCATGCTTTTATGAAGCAACCGTGTTAACCACTACGCCCGTGATCTCAACCCAGGTGCGACCGAATTGTCTTATGCAGATGCTTCAACTAGTTCACTTATCGGTAACCTCCATACTACTACACATTTATAAGTAACGCATCTGTAAATGAATAACAACACTGACCTGATGAGCATGTGAGTAGAATTTGCAACAGAGAAATCTTCACTACGGAACTAACACAGCTGATACTAGAATGTAAAATTCAAACTCCTAGTTTCAAAAGTCTGATTTATGTTTCTCGCCAGTTGTTGATGACGTTACGTATCCACTAAAACGTTAGTTGACGTTCGTTTTTTACCTACAGATCGGCCGGTAGTGGGACGTGTAGATTTAACGAAAGGAAGACGTAGTGTTTAACTTCAAATGACGTATGTCTTTCTAACAAATGCGGAGATATTTTTCCAGAGGTTTTTCTTTTAGAGTTCCATGTTTTTCATGATGTTGTTTGGAAAATAGATACTGCAAAAATGATGAAGACTGAATGTAAATTTCACACGAAACGACAAACAGCCGCATAAATAAAACCACCGATTACGTATTAAACCTAGCTCGTGCTGACTAAATCAACGTCAATTTCACTGCAATGGTACCGACTACCACAGGAACTTCTGTGCACTGAGGGGTGGTCGATTTAATGTGATCAAGATAGCCTCAGTCAATGGCAGTAAATTCGGTTTTGGATTACGTAGCAACACACTTTGGACGATGCTAATGAGCTAACCAAGTGGTCTGTATTCAAGAGGTGTTTAGCGGTGGAAGATACTGTGTTTCGGCTTAGGCGCTGAACTGTTTGTTTCACCATCGTGTTCAGTAGCCATAAGAAGCCTCGCAAAAGGTTTCTACTTCTTGTCTAAAGCCTGTGCAGAAGAAAGGCAGAAGAAAAGGACTTATGTAATTTTTAAAACTTTATTCACCACCTGTTGATAATATTACATGATTCTCTCAAGCTTGTGCTTCTGTTGTCATAAATTGTATTGAAGGGAATTACCGGTTGTGAAAAAGTGACCAAGTTCTGATAACCTGCGTCGGACCCAGAGTTAGAACTAAGGATTAGATAAACCTTTCGGCGGCTCTAACAAGATTATGCTTTTTCATCATTCCTAAGGGTTCATGTTGTTGCGTTAGGATGTGTGCAATTTTTGGTGATGATCCACTTGACCATTCTGGAAAATGTACTGTGCTTCTTTCCCTACTTGACTACAATATTTTTGTGGACAATAATACTGCGTATACAGAAGTGTGGCGACAGGTTCTAGCTCTGACCTGAAATGATCAGAACACGACTTACGCTCGTAAAGCGTCGCATTTTGCGTATGTATACTATCTAAATGTCTTCTCACTCGGAGGTGTTCGTACGATTCAGTGTTTTTATTGCTACTGTTGTGATAGTGAAGGTGGGGATGATCGTTTACGCTCTAGTACTGATGCATTGCGCAAGCTTTACTGAATATTGTTCATTCATCCAACTGACGATTCTTCTTGTTCACCACAATTCCAGTGAGCCTGCAAGGTAATCAGCAATCACACTATTCGGTAATCCACTGGATTCTAGTAAGCAGACCAGTCTTTGGTTGAACTGTGAAATTCTTTCGTACATAAAAAACAATGAACTGCATATCACCAGCGAAGACATTTTAAGAGACAATCATTTGAAATCACATCATGAGATTACAGGAGACTTTTGAGATGCTTGCATGAAAACCGTTTCGCTTCTTTAAATAACAGAATATATAGTTCAAAGTAGAACCCCTTAGGTGCCTGATAACAAATAATGATTTGTCAGTATCATTAGATCAAATGAGCTGCGATGGAATTGAAACAACAGTTCAGTTTTTTGGATGGATAAAATTGGACAACGGATTAAATGAGTTCGAAAGTGAAATGCAAACAAACAAAGGTAGGCTACTGTCAAGCAGTTGTTTCAAGAAACGCAGTATAATATGAAATCTACAAGAGTGATTCAAAAACACTACTTATACGTTCGATTTAAAAGAAGAGAGTAATCTAGTCAGCTTGTCAAATTTAGAGTGCCTTTAGTCCAGGTAAAGAACACATCGGAATATAATTTTTAGCAAGCATTTGGTTACTGAGAAAAAGCATTGCTCATGTCCACTCGTCTATCTTCCGTGTTCACATTTTTCACCAGACACCTATTCAGATACCACAGATGGTTGTGGTTGAATCGTGAGTGCGTGCACACAACAGGGAATGCATCTGAAGTGATCAGCGACTAGAGTATATCGGTCTCATCACAAATGATGCATTAAACGATTTTGTATGCTTATTTCCGCTGGAGTTTGGATGGCACAAGAGAATTATTAACGTATACCACTTGCAGCGTTACAACCAAATGACTAAGCGTAAAACTGGTGTACAGTCCTACGACTGTGCCGGGCAACAAACATCACATGGGATTGTTCGGTTATTCCACTGTTGACTGATTGTCAAGATCATATCTGATCAATCGTGCACGTAATGTGTAACCGGTACACACGTGGACAACCAAACTCGATCGACTTGTCAAACATGGCAACTGAAGGTTTGAATCCCAATTTGATGAATCCAGATGACAAAAAAACCACACGAAGCACAATGAAAGGTTTACCCGTACTGTCAAAACCATTAATAATTCGACTTCGTCATCAACGACTGATCTGATACCTGACTGGTGTTTTTCAGTAGATGTCAAAATTTTGACTGAATGTAGTCAAGCTAATGTCAAGCTGATTTATGCTTAAAAATAAAGCGAACGTGACTAAGTTTTATTTCATTGAAACAAAAATATATAAACAGCCAATTAACTCAAGTAATTAAACTGCAGTGTACCTCCGCGAATTCCGTTTGGGATTGAAGTTTAGACTTAGTAAAAGATGAACACCATTCACACTTGATCGTGACTTTCATATTCAAATAAATCGCCCAATTGTCTTCGCTCAAAAGTGAGCATGGAACTGGCAGTTCGTCCTTGTAAATGTTCGTCTGCACAGAGGTTTTTATGCCGACTTTGGCAACTGTGATTAGACAATCTGCATGATTATAGCAAAGAACCCTGTGACTGTTAAGATTGGATCATCGGACCATCTACAACCAGTGTACATAAAAGAATATACAAGTAAAACGGAAGGAAGATGTTTACTTGTAGCCGACAGAGAAACCCCATCATTGTAGACCTCTCTCCAAATGTATTACTTGTAAGTATCCGGTTGCAGCCTGAAGTCAGCTTCGGCGCAGTCGAATCATTCCATTTAAACACTGGGAAAAAATCTTCTGTAAATTTCCTCAATTGCAGGAGTCATCAGATTACTGTAGTGTTGAACTCATGGAAAGGAAACAGGCGTTTCTCAGCTTAACAAGGTTTTATTTTTACTGCTAGTTGGATAACCAAATTTTATGGGCTTGACAGATTTCTTACACGTACATTTGTTCGGACACGTACATGTACAGGGTATGAACAGATGCGTTAGTTTATGTTCTCTAATAAAGTTACTCAAACTTACTATGCTTATAGTTGCACGTCGTATAGAGAGTGAGATACACCTCATGATTGGCCAACTCCCAGTGAGTCATTCCAGTATAACAACCTACTTAAATGTCCTTTTTTCCGAACGTAAAATGACCGAAGTAGGTTTGCGGTCTAGATATCAGCTTAACCAAGCACCAGTTAACCAGACATGTACTTACAAGTTACAATGCTCCAAGTATGTCTGGAAATATAAATTATCACGTTCGTGGTTTCTGACGTGAAAGTGTTCGGCGCAAGTTCAACCAGTTAGACCATATCTTCTAGATGCGCCGATACTTCCGCCTTCGCAATGGCCGTGAAACTGTCACCTTATATTTGTCCCGTCATAATATTGCATGTATATTTGAAATTATTCTGTTGTGAACAATTCCCTCATTATTCTCTTTCTCAGCAACAATACAATCCCGGGCTAGATAAATAATTGCACGCCAATCTATCATTTTAATATAGCTGAATTAGAAAAAGCCATATTTGAGAAGTCAATTTCGGAAACAACTGGTGGTAGTTCAGTCGTATTGAAATACTGATCAAGATTACTTACGCGATACTGAATCAAACGCAAAGGAATTGACACAGACTGTTAGGCAGATAGGTTCTTAAGTATATTTGTTTCGACGAGAGAGAAGAAAATTATTTAACAGGCACGTGATGTAGATTGCATTGTTGTCTGGATACTAAACCAATCTAGCAGCTGATACGTATCGATTACATCAACCTAGAACCGGTGGTCATGTATCCAAGAGTTTGGAACCGTCATTACTATATGAAGTATTTTCGATTTTCTTGATGTCAACGACCTCCACAGTTTACCATTCTTATATAGTTCCAACTCTTCATCAACTTATCTCGGTCAAACGCCCGACCTTATGCTGAGGAATTTCGAAGCATTGGTAGGTATTCAAGAGTATAGAGGATTTTTATATGCATTCTAAAGTGGTAACTTAGCATAGTTCCCAGTTCTCATATAGTCTGTTTAATCCAGACCTGCGAACATATCATCCAGTTTATTTTGTAACTGTTTACTTATTCCATCAAGTATTAGATAGTATCTGTTTTACCAAATACTCACAGGTTGCTCTGAGTTTACGAAACCTTCGTCGACCTCAAGCAAGTGCACGGCAATACGCAACACGGAGTACATAGGTTTTGGAAACGTTGTTCGAAGTCAACACATATACTACAAACCCACCATTGGAGTATATGAATTTTTAATAGTTCTGTCATCGTCTGAGTGATAATGAGGCTCGATACCAGTCACAGTAGTTTATATGCTCGAGCTCTAGTTCACTCCCGTATATTGTATATGCGAATGCTAGTTCTCTAGAACAAAACAAGGTTGTGTACGCATTTACTTCACCAAGACAACGACAACAGGTGGCTGAGTCTGAAGCCGTTTCTCGGTCATATTCTTTCCGGTAAGCAAGTATTATGTGCTTGCGTAAGTAACTAAACGTTACCTCGTACATTAAGTGTGTAGCTTTCTAAATGGTGCTTACTATAGTTTAAATGCTTGATAGGTATAGTCAACGTAATGAGGTTTACAGTTTGGCGCAGTTAGCTATTCTAAATTTGAAACACTGAGTTTCCTCGATACATTTCATTGACACGTCAAGAAAAGAAATGTTACATGATGTTAACCTTACGTTTCATTCGTATTATAATGTTCCATTGTGATTAATAAAATAGATCTCACACATCTTTCCTCATATGAATTCCTTTAAAAAAAGGGGCCTCTCAAAATTCGCTGCTTCACACATTTGTGTAGCATCTTTTCAGGTCCTTCTCAAAATATTTGATTTAGATTTGACATAATATATATACGATATAAGCACATGAACTTCAATAAACTTTCATCGTCGATAGGCTGACTTAAGTACACAATGAACTACTCACACCACCGAATTACGCATATTATTTGCACAAGAAGATAATGTCCCCGTCTTGGCGAATTGTGTAAATCTCAGATGAGGAAGTTGTATGGTTTTCGTTAAAAATAAATTAGTAGTGTTACTCTGGACATTATCGTGTATTTCATGTATTCCCAATTTTTTAGTCAGTTTCACGGTATGGACGTGCAGAAAACGCTGATTCCAAGCGGTTATCCTACTGAGCGGTGTACTTTTATGCTAAAACTGTTGATCTTTGTTTCTTTTGGTATAACAGTGTGGTGGATATCCTCAGGCTCACCTGTTTCAATTAAACGATCACCGACGTAAGAACTTTTTGAAGTTATTCGATCAGCTGATTTTGCTGCCCTTGTTAATCTTCAGTCAACTATCATAAAAAATGACTCAGGTCAGTGATCAACTATTTGTCGTATAAATACCGAACTTAGTGGGCAATGCACTGTCAAAACCGGAGTGACTATGGTTGAGAAATATGTGCGCAGATCAATGTCCATTTTCTATGCGTATATACGCAATGACAAACACATAATTATTTCAAGAACTTCTGGCTAACGCATCACATTTTGTTTGTGTTATTGAGCCCTAACTAATTGATAACAGCCACAGATTATGAAGGATGTCTGAGTACAAATTTCTCTTGCAGCTTGTAAGTATCGTCAAAGGGAATGTATTTCTAAGTGACTAGGTGTTTTAAACCCAATTGGAGTTCATGATTGTACATGAAATTGCGTTGGACTGATTGTCAAGCATACAACAGAAGACAACATCAAAACAATACACTTTTCTTTTGACAGCTTGCAACAGAAGGTAGTTCATTGTTGCATAAAAGTGCCATCCACAAAACAGTGAAAAAGAGTAGAAATAATAAGGCCGATTATTCCATAGTTATCAAACCGAATAAGTTGGCAATTGTAGTATGTACACAATTTTTATGTACTGGCCAGGTTAGTATCCGTTTTATTAGTAAATTGTTGGGAGAGGACTCCGTCATTTCATATATACAACCGGAAGAGATTACATGGACCTGGCGCAAGCTCCATGGCAGCTTAAAGAAGCCACCGTTTACCGTCACTTGGAAGATTTTGAATAACCCATAATGAAAAACCGTTAATGAACCACCGGCTTTCACTTCGGACTTGACACAAGCGCAAGGGGTTATTGAGCAACCTATCAAAGGACATGCTGCACATGAAGATGAGTTGTCAAAGACGCATTCAGTGCATGATCACTCAGTTTTGCAGTACACTCTGCTCCGGTTAATCTGCTTTACTAGGTGACAGAAAACAGTCCCACAAATGATCAACTATGCCTACATTGTACCTTTGTTTAAAGGCAACGGTTTTAGGTAAAACGCAAGCAGTTACCAATCCGCTGAGCTACAATAGAAAGACTGTTACAATATTTCTGTCTAATCAATACAAAAAGAAGCTTTTGAGAACCAGTTTTCCGAGGAAACGTTGAAGATTCTTGGTTAGCTTTAATGTAACTAACATATTGCACGCCACTCACCAGAACCGAGGAAAGTATTGCGGACGCGACCAACCAGTATATGCCAGTAGTCGATTCCGTATGTCATGAGACCTCGTGGATGATGCTGCTGAACTTCCCTAATGTGATTAGAACACTGCTAGCGGGTATAATGATGATGCTGTAGATTTCCATTTCGTTCACGGTGTAAAGCAGTGCTGTATCTTAGTCCGAACCCAAAATACATTGGAGTGGCCCTGAACATCAACACCTATTCTTCAGACCTCGGGGGACAGTGCTCAAATTGAATATCTCGCTGAAATGAACATCTCGCTTTGTTGAATATTCCACATTTTGATTCTCCACTATTCCACCATCCACACTCTACGATTTGCAAATAGAAGTGTGCTATTTCAGCTTAGCTGAGGGAGACTACAGCTAACGGATACTGTTTTCTAGAACGTGTTGACTATATCTGGATTGCGTATCAACATAGATAAGTCGCTTATTTTACTCCAACTTCTTTGGATGGAATGGCTACGTTTACACCAGAATCTGCATCCGTAAGAACATTGTGGACAGTTGCTCACATTTCTAACACTTGGGTAGCAGTCTTTCAACTGATCTGCCTACGGACCGCGTGTTGTGAGATTGTGTGGTCAAGGTTAGCGCTGTTTTTGGATGTCTTTGAAAACACATCAAAAGAGACCACAACTTGAAGATGAAAAGATTACATTTTATCTTATGATGAATGTGGCTATCCGCGCAGTCGACACCTAAACATTACATTGGTGAAACCTGCAATAATTAAGGTGTACCACATGCATCCGGTGGTTGTATCACTAGTCATTTTTGTTGTCATATGAAAGATGAGTAATGGATAGGTACACTGTTGAGCTGAACCACTTGGATATGTGTAATGTAGACAAGGTTTCCAAAAGTTCAACAAGCGACTGCCCCGATGGATGGGTGGAGTATTCAAGGTAACAATCAGGGGCGCAAGGACGTGAAAAGGTGGCGCTATAAGAAGTGCAGGCGTGAATGCTTTGGTCGTCTCGACTTGATGAGTCATTACCACAACCATAATGAACTATTTTTGTTCTACATATCATGTCTTCGGTCTTACATGATATTCCATTTTTCAGTCACTTGTCTTCTGAAATAAGACGGAGGGGTCATTTTATTGCCTTGTTTTCAACTGATAGACGTTTCATACTCTTTTAGCCTAACATCTGAGCTACCCGTAATGACTTGCTGACACACAGTCCCAATTCTTCAGATTTGCGTAGAATACGAGATGAGGCGGTAGCACAGTGAGAGTCAGAGTTGTTTACGAAGAAGGTTGATAGAATATTGTAACATTTTCTCCTTGTTTATCATACTGTTCTTATCCACCAATACCAGAACCACTTGTTTTTTAACATCACCTTCTTCAGGATTATTAGTCACGAAACAGACAGCCATTTCTTTAGTAATTTAGTTCATAGATGGTTATTACGTGTTACCCAAATTATTTTGAGTCAAATTCGAGTTATGTTGCAGTGCAGTGCAGTTCTAAGTGAGGTTATGGGAGTGTAACATAAGTTCAGTTGGTCATACCGACTAATCTGTAAGCATCAATGGCTTTCGTTATCAGTTCACCTAAAGTACACACTTCACTTTTCTCCACCCTATGGCTTATGAAAAAGGTATTTTATTACAAGTACATGATAGTTGTGTTTGCTTTTAAATACAGGGAACAAAAATATTTGTGGTATTTGTTCATCGAAACGCTTGAGGCAAAACAGCTTTTTCTAAGTCAACGATATTAAGTAAGATGTAGCAGACGGTTCCACACAGAAGTGATGCACATCATCATCATCATCATAGACAGCAATACATCAGTGGTTCACACTGATGCTTAACTGCCACACAACCATGAAGAAGAAGAAACAAACCCTATTTAAGAAAAGAAAAAAACAAAAGGGAGGTGGTAGGGGACCTAACCACTAAAAATAGCTACGTCTACATTCAAACATACAACATCAAGGCGCCTACACCTTGCAGACAAACAACCAAGCTGTAAGTGAAAGTAAGGCGTCATCAGCAAGACAGCTTCCTCACGGCTTTCACTGTCCCGCGTCATTAAGTGCACTCACTTCACAGACAACTCGGCCAAACAACGACAACATTCACGCCACTGAGCTCGGTTAGCTGCCATCTCACCTAAAGTTTCAAGCCACCGACTCTCTGAGTCGCGAGGGCTCTAACCCGGGAGACGAACCCGACCTACAATGCCCAACCCCTTCGTGAACGATTTCATTTGTCTACGCCAGGTCATCACCTGTCCACCTCGCACCTGACGCCAATCGGCCGAAGCGTCGGTAAACAGTGCTCGGTGTGGCAAGCGATTAGCTGGCATCCTTAGTACATGACCTAACCACCTAAGTCTGTGCAAATGTAATGATTGAACAAAAGAACTCGTTTGACAATCAGTGCCAAACACCCGCTTTCTAACCTCCTCGTTGCTTACTCGTTGGGGCCACCCGATACGAGCGATTGAACGCAGACATCGGTGGTCAAATACCTGCAGACGGTTCACGTCCTCTACTCTGATCGGCCATGTTTCGCTGCCGTAAAGTAATACAGCCCTCACTGTAGTCTGATATACGCGACCCTTAAGCTTCAGAGAGATACCTTTCTGTCGCCATAAGTGCCTCAGATTAGCAAACACCGCCCTAGCCTTAGAAATACGCGTCTCTATTTCATCCCCTACACATCCGCCGCCGCCGCTGATGCAGCTTCCTATGTATACAAACCGGTCAACAACTTCCGTGACTTCATCATCTAACATTAAACCTACGTAATCACAGCAATCTTGCAGAAACATTTTGCATTTCGAGGCTGCAAAGCGCATTCCGAAGTACTTAGCAGAACGCGAAATTGCATTCAGCGTTGCTTGTGCAGCTTGAAAGTTGTCAAACAGCAACACCTTATCGTCAGCATAATCAAGATCAGTCAGCCTTCCACCAGGTAGGAGGTCCACACCGGCATCATTTGAGTGACGCAGACAGTCCTCCATTATTTCGTCCATTACGAAATTAAACAAAAATGGTGAAAGGGGACAGCCTTGACGAACGCCGCTTCTGGTGCTGAAGCCGTCAGACAGCTCACCGTAAACCCTAACCTGAGCCGAAGTATGGGAGTAAAGCGCCGACAGTATGTTCACATACTTGGTCGGCACACCCCTGCGTTTAAGCGACTCCAAAAGTGTAGATCGATTCACCGAATCGAATGCACCTTTACAGTCGAGAAATACGGCAATTGTTGGCCGGCGGTATACATGACGCTGCTCCAAAATTTGACGAAGGGTAAAAATATGATCTATACATCCCCGGCCAGGACGAAACCCTGCCTGTTCTTCTCTGATGTTTAACTCCCGAACTGCAGTGAGTCGACGAAGTATAATGGATGCAAGAACCCTAGAAATGACTGGGGTTAAACTAATTCCCCTATGGTTTTCACAAGAGCTCCTGATACCCTTTTTGAATGTAGGAACTATTATCGCGTGACCCCAGCATGGAGGGATGGTCTCCGTCGACCACACAAGTTGAAACAGCTGAGTTAAGGTCTCGACTAACACCTCTCCACCTTCTTTAAAAAGTGCCGGAACGAGATCATCTGGTCCGGCAGCCTTATTACGATTGAGAGCCGAGATGCAATTGCGAACCTCAGACTCAGTGGGTGGTTCTAGATCTACCGACCAGGGCGTCACATCACAAGTTTGTGGTGGAAGCACGGTCGAAGCAGGAGGCCAGCTAAATTGACCCTCAAAGTGTTCCGCCCAGCGTTCCAACCTTCTGGACTTATTATAAATTAGTGTGCCATCTGTCTCGCTGATAGCTTCACTGACAGACGGTCGCCTGGGACCAGTGGCACGGATCAGCTTTAAGAGTTTGCCGCTGTTCCCTGAGGCAAAGGCGGTTCCCATTTCCTTAACTTTTTCCACTAACCAAGCCTCGCGGTCAGCCTTTAGACTACGTTTCAGTTTCCTACGGATATCTCTTCTAGACTTATTATGTGAACTACCAGTAGGAATCTTCCGTCTGGCAGCAAAGTGATGTACAACTGTCGAGTCGTCCACTATGGTAGACATGAATGCAGGACGCTTCATCACATTCTAATCATTAGATTTAGATGCTTCGGCCTAATCTGTATGAACACTGGTCTTGATCCTCATTTGTTTTCAACACTGATGTCATGTACACTAACAACACTGTCAAAACGCCTATTATGTGCCTATTTTGTTTTGTTAATACTTGTCTTTAATTTACACTTCTTCTACCATGCGATGCAATATGTCAAAAATCTGTGACAAATATACACTGTAAGTAACTCCGATAAAAATCCGGTATGATAGTCGTGAGGAATGCAAGGTACTAACATCCACCAACAATCCGAGACGTACGAGAGATGACGTAGTTAAAAATCCTTCCAAAAGTGAAAACTGGAAATCATAGAGGTTACATTGAACTCACTAGTACTTATGTAGTCGAACTCGTTTCGTTTTGTGTGGATGAGAATGTGTGTTATAAGTTAAAAGAAACCAAGTTGTAAGAGTATAGCCACATTACAAATGTGATAATTTTGTTCCATTCATGGCAAATAGTTAACAGAGACAGAAAAACAAGTAATAAAACTTAGTTAAAATTATTTCATCAATTTAATGACTTGTGTTTCGTATCGATATATGCATTGGACATATCGACCCAAAAAGTGAACGGAGAACTCGAGTTCATAACACCAAGACTGAATGTTCCTAATCTATTGCTGTGGAAAACGTTGTCACATTTTGTCAAACGTCCACTAACAATCCAGATTGTGTACATCTAATAAAAGAAACCCAAGGAAATTGATAGAAACTGCACAAATGAATTATACAACAATTTCTCAGAGAGCTGCTAACAGTTTTAACCAGATTCTAATAGTCCATAAAAGATGTGCTAGAATTCGATTGCGTCTAGGGTTTGATTTTGAATTCTGTGAATTGTGCTAACCTATTACGTTGTGCGTAATGTTGACCAGTCTGATAGATAAACTTGGGGATTCTGTTGGAGATGATTCAAAATCTTCGGTTTTCTATCCGAGTGCCCCAGTTATTATTTGCCATTTCGTTTACAGGAAACGCCATTTGTTGTCAGATTGCATGTCTTTGTTTCTTCTTTCATTATCCGTGGTTACGTGCGCACTTCTGTTGAGAACTGATGAGTATTATAGTGTGATATTTCAGTATCGCAATGAGTATGATTTCAGTAGTATATTTTAGCACTTGTAACAGATCACCATTTGGTTAACAATAAACTGAACATCATTATGTAGAAGTTTAGTGCACCTTGTTGCTCCTTTGTTGCCAACTCGTGTATTTTTAGTGTTCATCTAAAGAAACATTGCTTCAAAGATACAGAACTTTCGTTGTAATCCCAGATGTTTCCGAAAAGTGGTCATCCCTAAGGTATGTTCCTTGTAGTGCAGTATCATTTTCTGGAAGAAATTTGTACTAGTTGAAATGTACAGTTTCGGCACAATGTGAACTGTCTTCAGCTTTTATTCTAGTATTTTTTAATCAAGACATGTTCACCTTTCTGCGGTATTAAGGCAAATGGAAGCTTGTAGACATAACATGAAGTCCTGTTATCAGAATCAGCTTAAAACTAAGCATGAAATGTACAGTATGTTAGTAAGTAGACTGAGCAAAACCAGGCATAACCCTCTAAATAGAGGCGCCGTCAGATCCATGAATAACAACAGTTAGGTACATGTGGAAGTTGAAGATGACACCGTTGTAGTTGAACTAGCTTTCCGTAGTAGCTTCAAAATTTCTCGATACCTCGTGAACGCCCAAGGAAGTTAATTTTGTTTATGTGTAAAGCAATCGCCCACAGGTCAGTTAGGCGGATATTATTTAATAAGTGTGTCCGGAATCGATGCAGGAAACCAACTTGTATATAGACCACGTTTTTGCGCAATATAAAACAGTGTTATAGCATGTCCGGGTGTACAGGAAACGTATTATTGGCTATTGCGTTTTTAGATCCATATGGATATAACCAGTGTAACATACAAATGAGTTTCAGCATGTCAGCGTTGAAAAATAAGTTGTTTGCCAAACAAATGTGACAAGTCAACCGTCGCATTGGTCAATTCAGTCGTGAACCCGACTAAGCCTGTCATTGGTTAATAAAGGTGCGGTCGGTCAGTCAAACTGGTGCGTTTTTTTTTAAGGTGGACACTAGCAAGCTGGTATTTCGTTAACATGTCCGTATAAATAGGTGTTTTCAAATGTGTTTGATAAGTACTTATCGTTTAAAAGAGTATATTGTGGTACTGCCGATGTCTAACGTTTGTACACGAAATTGTATTGTATTAATTCTAACTTCTGTCAGCCTGTCAGCAGTTTGGATCCCGGTTACCACAGATGAAACAACAAAATATAGATGGCAAAGTGAGTCTTGTATTCCAGGCTTTTTGACCTAAGAACATTTTATTCTGTGTACACCAATGAGAACTCTCATTAGATTTTGTGACAGTGATATAGTTCGTATGAGTACGCAAATCTTGAGCAAGCTTTTACCCAAAAATATTTGTAAATAATTGGTCTCAGTAATCACAGCTGGGCTGACAGACAGCCGGTTTGACGTTGATGAATCTCAGTAGCAGTACTCAAATCGAGAACTGGAATCCAGCATCATCGTGAAAATGTCAAAGCTATGATTCAGTCATTTACCTGCGAGACCAATAGTTCCCAACCACTAGGGATAAGGGAGGATAGAAAATTAACTGTCTTTATCGGGCAAACTTCCATTCTTCCGTCGGCCGAAGTTAATCGGCCATTTGGGATTAATATACATACCGACAGATATGTGTTTGAAGTGTGTTTTTGTACGATTATTTTATTCCAGTGGTTATCAGCGAAGTAGACGGCAGTGATTTTGTCTTACTAAAGTCCCTCAGCCAAACATCAAAGGAACCGTAAAACATGAATTTATAAACCATGAAGGAATGTCATAATGGTATAATGTCTATAAACATGTTTTATTGTGACACTTCGTTTAGTACGTATGAACTTAAAAATATGTATCAAAGATCCATCGGTAAGTTCTTATCACGATGTGAAGCAAAATAAATGGGATGTGTACGCAACATCATTCGTCGATTATATTTTTGACACTGGATAACTAAGCCCATAATCTGCCTTGTTCGCGCGCACTGTGTATCTCAGAATACGCTTCAACTGATTAATGTAGTGCTGGACGGTAATACGTATGAAGTGCAATATTCTGCAGACATCATCCAGCCACTATAGTATATAAGTAGTATTGTTAACCTCACCACATTTCAACTGAGTTTAGCCATCCCTAACGCGGTACATTTTTTGTTCAGCCATGGTCAACCTAACAGAACGATCAGACGAGGTAATCGTGTCTGTCATACAGGTATGAGGTTTAAATTGGTCTCTGTACTAGCTTGACTGCTCGATTCAGATAACGCGATACGTTTTTGTATCATACATCAATTGAGTGGGTGATGTCCACGATGAGCACGGCCGGGTTTGCTTGGCGTGGTTATTGACTGTTAAAATGAGCAATGTCCGCTTACGCACCCATCGAGCTGGTTTATCCGCAATACTCTCATTACATTTAGCTGTGACAAGCAAAAGTGGTTGGTTGCAATGAGCATTTCTTTATTTACTCTTTCGTCATAAGGACTATCAAAGCTCACTCCATAGTGGCGCGACAATTCATGATCACACATACACAAACCTACCACAGGTCCTTCTCTTCAAGTGTCTGAGCACTGTCAAACGTCTACATTTCATTTGTCTTGATCCTACTATACTGCCTAATTAAACAACATTTGCTCACAAAAGTCGCATGAGTATGTCGGATCTCCTGAACCGTGTTCGCTTTCATTGGGAGTCCAAACAGATGATGTCATGTATCCCGCTCATACTTATACTGAAGGCATGGTGTTCCAATCGTCGAATCACATGAAGAAATGTTGATCACATTGGCTTTGCCAAAGGACTGCCACCAGACGAGTTAACCTGAAGAATTGTAGCTCAAGATTTCCTCACTAAAAGACATACCTCTTGTAATGAGATTAATTGACTAAAAGATTAAATAACACAATATGTTTCCCGTTAGTTAACATAATCATGATTCACAGAAGGTTGAATTGCTAAAACTTATTATTAACGTAAATAAAGGTGATTTTATATAAGTTGTGTATT
>JTDE01001416.1:3619-29453 GCA_014338405.1 Paragonimus skrjabini miyazakii | reverse complement strand
TGTCACAAGAATGTTTGAAAATTCTTATTCAGCCAAGTGCTCTTAAACCCAGTTAATTTTTATTTACCATTCTGTCGGTCCTAGTACAATTCAACTTTCGCAAAATTGACTGACTGACTCACAGTTCTGTGCACATGTTTAATACCCCAGCTGAGGAATTGTATTCTCTACTAATCAGTAACACTGACGGTTAGTAACGGAACAGTTGTTGGAGTGTCATAGTACGTATGTTTTTAATAACGTTCATATGTTGATGGTATCGACCACCTGGTTGATGTGACATCTCAAAGTTGGCATGTGCGCAGTTTACTTTCCCAATCACCAGGAATTCCCGGATGCCCGACCGTCGTGTAGAACGTAAGATAAGTCTGACTATAAAACGATCGTTGGGTGACATTGCTCAGCTGGCGTAAGTGACAGATCATTATCCCTGATTAATCTATCTGAGCAATTCAGATAGACTCTTTAGTTAATCCCTTTTGAAAAGAATTTGACACAAGTTTCACCTTTGTTAAATCCTATCCGTAGTATATATAATCTTTTCATCATTAGGGAATTGAATTCCAACCATATTCCCGTGAAGTATATCCAGATGGAGGATTCAAACATTTGATTCAAACCAACTTCTGTAACTGCTGACATCCAATTATGATCAATACGTCTCAAACGATATGGATGGCTTGAGAAGTGAATTTAAAACGTCGCGCGTTATAGGAAAAATAAGATTTGTCAGGTCACTGTCACCAGCACTCATACTGTATACATAAGTACAACAGAAAACCGGTTAGCACATGGTTGGTGGCGCTCGGTTCCGGATTACCCTCTCACACTGGCTGAAGTCAGAAGAGGCCTGTGCATAATCATCACCACAAATGGCTTGCGCTGAAATACTTAGGGTTCCAATTTTACATTACGTATCCAGTATAAACCTGTAGAAGTTAGACCAGCAGGAATGTGAGTGTAGGCCTTTCGGATTCAGTTATTAATTGTCGGCTAACTAGATGGTTGGGTAATATGGATGACAAGCATTTATCTATGTGAAACAAACAATTGAGAAACTAAAGCAGTGCTACCTAAGCTGAGGTGAGTGATATTTAAAACATAAGACACTAAGGGAGCATGAGTTCTAGACAATATTGGAAAGAGAAAAGACTAATCTTCAGATTTGTATCAGAAACCAAACAAAGTCTTCGGCACAAATTACATTAACATATGTCAAGAAAAGTAAACATGGAAGGCCAATTTGAACCAGGTTTTTGAAAAAATGGTGGCGGACAAATCGAATGGGGTTGTTGACTGATACGAACGGACTATCAATAAACAACTTGATTGTGCTTAACTTACTCGTCATCTCTTCGTTGAAGGTGTACTACATGTGCGTCGATGGCAAGAATCAGAAACGGCAAGCGTATTTCCGGTTGCATTCACCGTAATGCCTTATAGTCACGTTATTATGTCCTGTCGAGTCTACGGTTCGTTTGTGTACCCTGCCGTTGAATTCGCGGCCATGCACCTGTTAGGCGGCCATCTTGTTCGAGGCTACGTTCTCTAACGAGCGAAAATATGTATTACAGAGCGAAAGATTCACATGGATAGCATCTTGGTTTCGCAGTCACTAACCAACAGGATTTCATTCTCCTGTCTTCGATTGTCCGTGAAGTAGCTGTTTCAGAATTTTTGTTGGCCATCCTACGGACGACTCCAAGCCAACGAAACTGTCTGAGCATCAACATGGATTCAAACGCGTCTGTGTGTGTACGCCAAATTACCGCAGTGTGCGGAAATGTATCCGCCAGCCGGACACTCGAAACGCGGCTCGCATCACACATTTTGCTGATATGGTATCCAGATTGCTGTTGAATAGACAAGCAGTCTTGTTTTTCAGGAGCGTTTTGTTGGGACGTTCGAAAGCAGCACTAGCCTTTGCAGTCGATGAGGAGACTTGTTGACAGACGACCACCTGAATAAGAGAAGACTGCACAGCTGTTCATCGTGTTCCCATTTACGCGCGTTCCAATGCAGACATGGCCCCCCGTCCAGAAAATGTCAAAGTAGGGAAAACATCTCGACTATGTTAATATCCAAACCAAATGTGGATGTCTCAACCAAAAAAACCGCGATCGATCGTTCGAATTATTCTTCACTGTGAGCAAATACTGTGCTATCATCTGACAACAACCACATGTGAACAGCTGAATTGCGTATCCGATTTGTGGCCTCGAAACGTATATATTCAACAGATGACCATTCGTTTGGTATTCACTTTCAACACTGTCCCCAATTTCTGGAGAGCAACTGTAATCAATAGGGTTAAAAATAAAGTAAATGGTGTTAACTCTAAGACACAACCATAAATTACATGAGTGACATTATCAGGGTCATCACAGTTAAATCCACACAATTATGCCTTCGCCATCATACTCATATGTAACATTTTAACCAAGATGACTGATATGCAAGCTTACCAAACACCATCCACAGTGTCTGTCGACTCACGGAATAATACTCATCGATTAACTCTATCTAGAAGGCGTACAACAATTGACTGGATTCACGGCACTTCTGCTGGATTTGCCAATCTTTAAATGCCAGGTCAGTCGTACTGGGGCTGATCTAGTATCTGCACTGTTCCTTGAGAAAACTTTTCGCACTAATTCGGTTCAACAACACTATGGCTAAAATCTTTTCAGTGCGGCTCAGGAGGTTGATGCTCCGATAACTGTCTGTGCTTGGTATGTCATTCTCACCTGTAAACAAAAGTACGAACTTTGAAGGGACTTCCTACCGCTCCCACACGAGATGAGTCATATGAAGCAGAGTACGTTCCAAATTCAAGCCGCCATGTTTCAGAAGTTCCCTCAGGAAAACTAGCTACACCCGCAGCCTATCCATCTCGCAGTTGTTCAATAACTTTCGCACCTCTGCTAAATCCAGTGGTGACATCAAGTAATGTGTTGGCATACGGCTGAAGCAGACTAGTCACCGTTTTTCCTGTCTATGTTAGCCTGCCGGTTCAATCGGTTATCAAACTGTTGCACCAAACTATTGCACACTTAATGATTCCCTATAGTTGTGAGCATAAATCGTCAGAGTATCCGTCATGGTTATAAAAGTGTCTTTCAGATGAAAGGCAAGTGCATGTTGAACAACCACCCTCGTCTTTGAGTTCTACGATCGCTTAACAAACACTTTTTTCATTTACCTTGATGATCTGCAATAACCATACTTGCAAACATGAATAAACCATTTGTTCCTCAGCGGCCTACGATCCGTGCTATATTCAGCTCCGCACATAACCTGTGTGATAGAACTTCGCCAGTCTGGTACAGTCGCGCCATCACATTCAAACAGATTGCCTGCGTCCTGGCATCGTTGGCATTCAGCTGGAGCCGGGTGTTTATAGTTACTAACTTGTGAAAAGCACACAAGTAGAGCAGAAGATTCCCATTCTCATTGACTGCGTCAATACCATGGAGGTCGGAGGACTCTCAACCAGACTAATGGTACGTGCCTAACTTGTGTGTTAGTCCCCTAGAACAAACAGTCAGTCACTCATTGGCTGCAGTAGACCAATTATCATAGAACTAGTACTTCCTTTCATCAGTGTCACGCAGTTGAATCAAAAACACTAAGATATGTAGCAAACATACCTCAACCGAGTCTCAGACGCAGATGAATGACTAGAACGCCAGTGTCTCGCGGTTAGCCTATCATTAAAAAATGATTCGGTCAGCGATCTCAAAACTCACACTGTGTTCCGGACCACTGTCTACCGAGTAACCTGTTCTGTAGATGGTGAACCCAACACCTGATTTCCGGAGCTTACTTTGGTCTGCACGTTTAGTATCATTCAAGGCTGCAACATCGATGCCATAGAGGCTGAGTTCCACTGCGACTATTGCGGTGCAGCGTTCTGACTATCGGAAACTTCATAGATCCATCAACGTACGCACATTTGAAGTCACAACGGACAATATCTTGTCTCTACTGTCATGTCTCATACTAACATCAGGAATTCAATCAGAGTATCTGGCTCAACATTTTGACCAGTGGGACAAGAGAACACAGAAGATTTGGTGGGGACTGCACCCGACACTTCTGACTCAAAGGCCTAAGCTACTGCACAAAAGGGCATTTGGGAGATACTGGGAAATCTATGCCAGAATCAATCATCTAGAAGTTCAACTTACCTGATAGCTAGGTGGTAACGTATCTGGGGTGAGCAATGAGTACAATATTGAGTCTCACTTTTATTATTGCTGCGAACACTAGATGTAATTGAAGATACGTCAAACATTTTGGAAATGATACGGGTTTTTAGATCGTAAATAGTAATACACAGAAGATTACGGTCAACCGGTAAGTGATCGGAGTGTTCTTTTTTGGAGGTTACTATTTCCAACCCCTATCTTCTGCACCTGGAAGACAGCAGTGTTGTAGTTATAAATATAATTTTGTTGTGTTCTCACAGGTTCGTGCCTCGTTCAGTAAACACTGCTGCACGATCACTAATGCAAGCTAGAACTCTACAAGCATGATGGCATTAGAACTGGCTGCTCCCATTTTGTCTATATGACACAGATCAACCCGAAATGAGCAAAATCTTAGTCAGCATGGCCCTCCGGATGAACGCATCACACAAAACTGATCTATGCACCAAAACAGCACAAAGGGTCAGGTAATTAGCACACACACAACGAACTGTTAATTCAAAGGCTTTTCAGTTCTTGGCTTTCTTTCGTGATTTAAACACGTCCCCGTTTAGCCACTGACAGTAATTGCAGTGCTCGAGAATGTTGGTTCAGAATAGATAAGATCATTTAGTCGAAAGCAGATCAAGATTTGTGAGCTCCGTGGCGAACCTTTCAGTTTTTCTATGTAAATGCGGTAGCTAGGGTTTCAGTTTCTTTGATGCATACAGCGCGAACGCTCCACTCTGTGTGGTGGTTCAGTTGATATGTGCCGTTTTGTAGTTATTCCAGCTGTACGTCAAATTACAAACATAAGGAAAAACTGTTCTCACCGCACTTCGGCACGCTGCTGTGCGTGTTGTGCTGATTGCAAACACTGCTTTATTCATGTCATTAGGTTGGTCATAGAACACGCCTTAACTCGCGTTGTCTTGCCACAGATTTGAGGTTTCATAAAGTGATATGGTAAATGACCAATCAACCGCGTGTTTTTTTTTGTTCACCCGGCGTCGTCATCATTAGGTTAACTTGTAACAGAAAAATCGTGTTAAAACATGATAAAGTTTAAGTCCAACTCCCACCACGCCTTGTCACCAAGCTGGATCAACTCACACTTGTTCGAGTCATACGTACTTAGACAGTTGGAATAGTCTTTGGATTATAGTGAGTAGACTGGCTTCTCTAAGGTTGTTAATACTGCAATACTATAGTGTATTTTTGTTCAAAGCGTGCTCAACAGTTGGCAGAATTCAGTTTCATCATTCAGCAGCTATATGATCTCTTATACTGGTACATTGTAGATCAACCAGAGTAGTCAGCAGGAACTCGGTTGTGTCATGTGCCTAGCGCAAAGGACTCATAAGAGGCGTGTGCCTGTTTGTTGTTGTTGGTTTGCAAGTGTTCACGGTCTACAACGTAGACTTATCTAGTCTGATTGGTTTTGTAACGGCACTTTTAGGAGTGTACACACAGTCAGGGTGAATACAGCCAATTGCTATTGCTATGGCCACCTTGGTAGTCACTGTTCATATCATTCTGGCGTCTACAAGTAACCTCTACCTGTTCGAGCCGCTCAAAATAAGCTTATCGGGCTCGGCATACTCATCGACGACCATTGATTTAACGTAATGTCGAATACAGTCAGATCAGTCACATTTCCTCCTCAGCAAGTTGTGTGATTGACATGATCTTTCGAGTATACAGACCTGCTGATAATTTCGAAATCTGATGAACGATTGAGATTGTGATACAAGGACGAGCGGAGAACAGCAACCGATGAGCATAAAAAATCACGTCAGCCGTGGTTACCAAGACGTCGATTTCAATAACGAGTTGCTCTATTCAACAGGGACAATTCGCTATACAGCTAGTGGTCACTTCTAAGTGTGCAGCAGGTCTGAAAGCAGTAAAATGCCGAGTTCGATATTATGTTCAGCAG
Source organism: Paragonimus skrjabini miyazakii (assembly GCA_014338405.1). NCBI lineage: Eukaryota > Metazoa > Platyhelminthes > Trematoda > Plagiorchiida > Troglotrematidae > Paragonimus > Paragonimus skrjabini miyazakii. The sequence goes on along the minus strand of JTDE01001416.1, from coordinate 23,324 downwards.
CGTGTACATGAACGCTTTGACTTTTCATACACTGATCACTTATAACTCAATGACAAACTAGCAGGCCTCTAATAAGGCTCCGTGTAGGTATTTGTATACAAAATGTATTTCAGCGTAAAAGTAAATCTTTGTTCCGGTGGGTAAATTTATAGACTACTATTCTGGTGCAAGTAATGAGTCCAGCTCTGCAGTATACATGGTTCCAATAAGGCCTGCTGAGCACGAACACGCTATCCATCATTGGAATCAACTGCTCAAAGAACTCCTTTTCTCTACCCTCTGAAGCTGTGTTGGATGGTTGCACATTTGAAGATCAGCTGGAACAGATTGTCCGACTTCAGTCTATGATAAAAGGAGGCATAACAGTTATGGACGGAAGTTGCAGAAATGTCAGGTGACAAGCAGACGAATTAGTTGAGGTGTTCTGATAAACGAAAAAAATTTTGATAACTTCAACGAATAACCCAAAGTTCATTAGGTGAGAATATTATGAAAAAGAAGACATCGTGGTGGGATTTAACTCAAGGTCGTTAGTTGCACACAGTTCATAGAAAAACTGGGAAATGACATGCTGAAAATACCGGCTAGTGAATACGACGCACTGTTATAAAATGAAAACTGCTCATGCTTGGAAACTATTCTCGCATTTGGGTTGTTTTCATGTAACCCCCCTCCAAAAATAGGTTCCACGCTGTAGTTTCGGTCTCGATAATGCCGAATGCGAAATATCTGACAAAATGTGACCGATGTCCAGACCACGGCGACAGAATCCTAGGATACCTCTAAGTAATCCACACAATATCCAGCAGACTTGCTGGATACCGCACTTTTCGTCTGACTGAGAATTCCTGCCTCTGGGGTTATTGACTCGAGTTAACAAAACAGTTAGTGTGTCGTCACCCACGAATGAATGTTACTGAGCGATTAAATGTGTTTTTTTTCAGTCAAAACTTCTATTAGATTACTTGCATAGTGTCAACTCCATTTCCTCGAGACAGAGTACGATGAAGTTCAAATCTTATTTGCGACAAAGTTGCTCATTATCGACGAACTTTCACTGAAGTAAATCTTGTGTTTAATGTAGGATATGAAGGGGGTCAGGCGAACACTTTTCTTAAGAACAAAAAAGAAAAAACAATAAATGATGTGCAAATCATATAAACAAAATCTTCGGTTATTTAACTGAAATACTAGTTTATATTAGTGTACTATTGCATAACCTTGTTGAAATCAAACCAAGTGACCTAACACTATACCGAATATATTCGTTCAACTTATTTCAGATATCCCAGATGAGTTCGCTCAATCCGCTAATGGTGAGTTAACAATTGAATGGAATTTTATTGTCCACGGTGAGATCTTTCTTGATGAAAATGCTACAAATGCAAGTGACCTATTTGAAAGATATTTGAAAAATGTGTCGGATTATTTTCGATTATTTTTCATATTCCGGTTCTGTTCTCTGGTTGTTCGTCTAGAAAGCCTCTGCAATACATATTGCTTGCAAACAGATCAGTCCAGTTTTGTCAACAAAACGGACATACTCTACTAACTGAGTAAAATATTATTATATAAAACAACTGTTACCTCGTCGACAGCTCACTGACTGACTGTACCCACAAAATCAGTGGGAATACAGAATCCAAAGTTAGATTTCACAACACTTGATAACTCTAGGATTCTCAGAATGAAGTAGGATGATAGTGAACAGCAATTTATTGATGCACAGCTCAAGGTCATTATGAGTGTGCTGAGCTTTTGTGATCATTTTTAGACCGTAGACGATGTTAAAAATGTCGAAGGATACGACACACAACAATGACTGAATTGAATTCTCTTTCAACCACAACCTGATTTGTTACTGTTGAAGTGATGCCATAAGATTTGTCAATAGGGCAAATGCTAGCATTTTACTTCATAGCTTTTTGTTTTTCTAGTCCGATGGGCGAACTTTGGTTGACCATCAAAGTTACCATTACGATATCAAACACAGATAACTAACATTAGTGTAGAACCATGATGCACATTGACCTCACTATACTTTAAGAAACTGTTCGTTAACGTTTGAGTGATGAAGTTCAGTTTGATGCTATTCGTTTTTGCCTGTCGAACGTTCAACAAAAAGCTCAATATTAGTCATCACCCCCTATGAAATCTCTTCCTTTCAAATGTAATCTCTTCTGTCTTACTAATTGATTACGTTGTTTCTAATCGATCTATAGCGCCTGATAGATTTTCTGTTACTATTCCTACTCCTCACAACATGTATTGCACAGCAGTAGTAAACAATATTTCAAACCTAAGTTTGCGCAAGTAACTGTTAACAAAGGTTTGCTTTCACTGTACCTAGCATGGTCTTCGTATCAAAAAAACAAAACAATTGCAGCTGATCAGCAGATCAGCGTATAACGTTTTTTTATTTGGTCGTTCGCATTGCTTTGTAAACTTGTTGTCTGTTAATCATGTAGTTATTGAATTTTTCCTTTAACCACCATATCCGCTGACTATTCTCTCATTTAGAATGCGTTGGGCAAAATGTTGTTGTGGTGTCACTATTTGTCTGTTGTTATTTTGTACCTAATGCCTGTTTAATATTGTTTACTGCGCACAATAAACAAACCTTGCGCTACATGCTTCAATGGCTCATAACACCAGTGCTCTTGTGGCTATGATGCCCGTGAACATGGCCATTTCCACTAAAAGTTGTAGTCAACTGCTAATGGATTTGTTTTCTCTCTTTCTTCTAGTCAGTCATTTTTAGCAAAATATTGTGAACAAGGGCATAGTTTCATATTCATCTAGTAATCTTGTAAGATACCATCCTTTAGAATGGACAAAGCCAAGTGTGGGTACTGTTGCTTTTGTATTCCCTTTGGTCTGTACGATAAAGCCCAGATGTTTAGTACTTCGAAAAATGTGTACTTTCACTTTAGATTCTTTCGCTTTTTCTGTTCTCAGAGGCGTCAAAGAACTATTTTTCGTGATACATGTGTTTTGATGGTCCAGGGTTACAATGTAGTTAATTTTACCTGCATCCTTATGACACCCTACATGTATACAGATCCCATTAGAATCTTATGAGCATTCAGAGAATCCTAAACTATTGCTCGAAAGTTTGAGATAAGTAGACAAGTAATGATCAACGGGGGGTGCTACAATTCTCCTGTTCAGTAAACAGGACGTACTGTGCTTATCGATTTAACTGGCACGTTACAGTCTGAATTGGAATTTGAGGCAAACAAGTTGTGTTCGATTTGTGTATGCTAATCCGTTGAGCTGCCTTCCTGTTAAAATTATGAGAATATTGACTGGAATGAATGTTCATCACGTTGAATCAAGCAACCGCAGACACACAAATCGGGCCTTACACCCCAGTTGAGTACATGACAATAGCTGGAAAATGAAAGGACATATGTGTAATTAGCATAACATGACAAGAATAACCTCCATAACATCCGAAACAACATTAGGTTTGCTGAGTGAGTAAATAATTGACCAAACGAGTAACTAAATAAAAAATATTACAACTTATCTGTTGTCTCAAATTTTCTTTATTGCGTAATTCTCTTGAAAAGCTGTCCAGTTCGACTTAATGAGTAGAGATAACAAGAGCTCAGCAGATTCTACGAGAATCGCTTTGAGAAATTTTGTCTGCCCCTCTCGTTTATCGCGAACCGTGAGAAAATATAAGCTTCGGTGAAGATTGTGCGTTCACAATATACTTCTATAACATGATATTAATTTAATCATAACCTGTACGACTCAGTGTGTCTTAGGATGTGATGACGTTTCTTAGAGAGGAAATTTCTTGTCTTTGCTTTTTACCATTTAAGATCTTTGAATGTATAGTTACTACAGATCTTGTGAAATGACCACCTGATTTGTCAACAGTGGTAACCGTAGAATGACGCAAGGTCATAAACAACCTTCGTGATTCTTGCTGATTGTAAACTACGTACAGTACGACTCAGTTATACATGTTGTATCATCATCTAACTACCTATAGCTCATGTTCCATATATTCTATTGTTTTGTGCTGGTGACCGAAGGGAGTAAACGAAGTGTTAAAAATTCTCGACGTATGTCTTCATTCGTTATTGATCTGTCAAATAGTGGAAACTGATGATTGCCTTACATTACAAATGTGAACCATTTGAGACGAGTACATAAACACTTAACAAACCTGTGACATAAGTAAAAACTGGAAGCAAAAACCCAGCTTTTCCTACAATGAAGACGATAAATCATACTTGACGAAAAGCTGACTCACAATAAGTGTCCAGTTTTGATTTTACTGACAATCTGTCACCTGCAGTCCGGGTAACCGTGGATTTCTATTGTGGGAACCTCTATTTGTTCAGCTTTGATAATCAAAGATGGACGGCACGTTTGACAATCCTGCTGTACACAAATTATTATGAACAGTCACCATTGTCTAACCTATACGAATCATTCATGAGACATGAGTTTTTGAATCACGCAGGCGATGCTTGTTTCATTAATCTACACTTATCTAAGTAACCCTTATCTGGAAGCCGTTAAATTTCTGTAGATTCTCATGTTTGGCTGTTTGACTTTGATTACACATGTTATCTTTGTGAATGTTTATTGAACAATGTTTAGTTGAATAAACAAAATGTTGCATAGTCCATTGATTGTACACTGCCTTCTTGCTGATTTGTTACTCATTAAATGCACATTACTTGCCTCCTTGTTATTACAGATAACCAGCGTTCACCCGGTGAATTAGACGCAGGTTAGTTGATGTTTTGTATTGTGCGAATTAGCACTTAAACACAGGTGATGTTGAAATGATCAAGCGGATCGTAAATAGTCGTTCAAAGCAGTGTTTTCAATTGGCCATTAGTTGAGCACAGTTAACTTCGGATCAACGGACTAAAAATTATGCGGGTAATTGAATAACCAGCAAGATGGTTGTAATCGTGCACGAAGTGTAGCAATCGATAAAACCATAACTCTTCTACTGCCTGGATACATCTAACCCATGTTTTCGATAAAATGAGGATCCTGGCTGTCCCATTGAAGGATACAATAAAAATTGCGGTAGACATAACAATTTGACGAGTCTTTTCATTCGGGCAAAGGTTTTAGTTGAATTACGTCAAAAGGATGCATTAGCCTCGAGTTTGATTCGCATTACAATCAAACATTCATCATGACCGACTCCCAGAATTGTGAGGCATAACTAGGTCGACCGTAATCTAATCAGTTTCATAACAGACAGATTCAAAGCACCATTTTTGGACTTGCTTGGTTTGCTTGCGCGCTTACTTCAAGAATACAAACGACGCAATTGCTATCCGAACTTTTCACTTACTTCAGTCTACCTCATACATGCGGGTTTCAGGATCACTAATTGGAGTTAACCATACTAAAGTCGGTTCTCTTCTATTACATACCGGAAAAGGTTGAGTGTTGTCCACTTGAGATTACAGCTGAACGTTTAAGCATGCTGATTCTCTTTTGAGTGATGTGAGATTGTTTGAACAATGGTCAACCCACTTTTAGTGCGCTCACGAAACTCTGAGTAAAAAGTCCGATTCAGATAAGGACATTCAGGATTGTTTAGCTTTCTTCAGAAACGGCCTTAATTCCATTGTTTTCTTCTAAAATAAGGCATTCGGGAAGTTGATATGGACTGTGAAAACAACAATGACTTCTGAGTGATATCCGGCTGATTGTGAGCAACAGTATGTTTTCTGGCTCGTTGCTGTTTATGAACGAGTATTCACAATCGACTGTTATTTAGTAAGTTTGTCGCATGCAGAAACCCGGTGGCAGCCACTTAAACTGTGTAGTCTATAAAAATCTTATCATCGGATTTTGGTACATATTCAATTCTAAGAGAATTTATTAACTTGGTATACACCCGTTTACCGGCTATCTAACGTAAGATCTGATGTTGCGTACTTGACAAATGCGTTGAAAATCAGAACGACGAATATTTAGAAAGCATTGTGCAACCATAACTTTCTACATAAACATTACGCATCTTATAAACTAAACACCAGTACCTACATTAGCATTTGCTCTTGGACAACTGTTGTGGCGCGCATTGATTGGTCATTCTGTCATCGCTTTGCACGACCTTGATTCAAACAATTTGACGGTTCAAATCCAATAAACGTTCAAGCAACTCGTTTTAGTCATCACAGCTTACAGATCCGTTCATCATAGCACCACACCGTTGTTCCTACTGGCTGGTGTTGAGTAAATCCTGATCCTCTGGTGGTAGAGTGTAAGTGTACTCTGATTGCCAACACGTCCTTCGGCACAGGAAATTCTCGAGACCACTATATAAAATGGAACTTCATATGGAATAGAAAGCCGACGTCAACCAGAGTTTATCAAAAGAATTAACACTTCAAATAAAAATACACATGCCTCAAGGTGTAAATGAGGTTGAAAGTAATGGTTCAGGCTTGTCACAAAATCATCTGCTCTAAAACTATTTGGTCACCAAGTACTGTTGCCTCATTCAACAATTTAGTGAGTGGAGGGATTCATCATTATAATGAGTTAACTGTAGCGCAATTGAATGAATGGCTTTTTGTGTACGTAGATCACAACCCTGTTCATAATGTCTGTTTTTAAAATACTGCTTTGTCTGAACTCATCCAAGAAAACTTCGTGGCAAGATAATTTTTCACAGCCTAATATGGTCAATCCAAAATGTTGTCTATGCGGCTTTGTTCTCTGAGTGGATCCGTTGGATTTTTTAAGTTACCGGCTCTTTTGGTCTTAGCAATATCAGCATTCAATAATTTGGAGTACACTTTTATGACTATGTACATCAAATTATGTAATTTACAATCGTACCATAACCCACCGTGCCTGATCACTGCCCAATGGATGGTATTTACGTTTCAAACTAGGGCTACCTATCTGATCATTCGAACAACGAAACGTTCAAGTATTTCGGCTTGTTAACTGGACTGACGAATTTGCGTTACTACTCACCAGAACTAATTAAAGAGTGAGAATTTCTGGCAGTCACCATGATTAAACTCACAGTTCCTTCTTCAGCAGTTCCATCTCCCTGTTTAAAACCACATGTGACTTATAAGTTGCGAGGACATGCAAAGTGGTTTGAGCAGTTTTTATGGCGTTACTTATTATTGTAGGGTTATAGAATAAGAAGATATTCGACTGTAAAAAGTCCGGCTTTGGTAAGATTTGAATCAATAACAAGAACCGCATACTTCTGCGCAACAGCTGACCCACGAATCCACGCCGAAAACATGGGCATTTGCATTCCACTCGACAGGTCCACCGTGCCAATGAATTCGGCCAAATTATGTAGGACCTACATAATGATTGTCCAGAACAGCGACCGCCGCTCATGAGTGTCAAAATTGCGTTACCTATAAGTAATATTGCAAATATAGCAAATATAGAAGAAACCGGCTGGGAAATATGTCCGTGCAGAAGTTGAAGCACCGACTTTCAGTTGTATCCTTGTGGAAATCAATGTGTGTAATACAGTATGAGCGTGGGCTCACTGTGTTGCAAATTTTACCATTTGAGCGTTATACGAAGGATGTTTTTGAATCCGTCTGTCAGAAGTCGGTATGGAAGTTTTGAATGAACCACATGGAATCAACTTACCAGTGGCGTAACAGAGGAAAAACATACAAAAATAACTAAAATAGCACATCTTCTCATTGGTGAAATGAGCACAATTCAATGGCTCCCATAGACTGTGTTCCTATGATATTTTGTATATCTGCGTCTGAACCGATGGAGCATATGCTTTTTTTGGTGCTCAGGCTTGTGATCTTCCGGTTGAACATCCAGCCACTTGTAGAGGAAGTGATCACAGCATCGGAAAAATGTCTGGATCAAGATTTTTATGGTGTCATCGCAATGACTAAAAAGTATGAATTCGAACGAACGTTAACTATTGATCGCCGTCCACGACTTTAGAATCAACACCGTCAAACCGCTCAATTGAGACCCAATGAATAATAACCCCAACGTGTGACCGATCAGTACTGAAAGAGTAAAGAGAAAATTGATCAGAAAGGGCTCCGTGTACAAGATAGATTTCGTCTCTCTGTCTGCCATGTTTCCATACTGAACTTGAAAAATCGTGACAAGCAGCGTGTAAACACAAGTCCTCTCAAACATGCGGATACAAACGAGCGGGCTGTGCGCTTCGAACGGTTTGATCTACGAATGACACGAACCGTAAAGAGATATCTACGAACGAACTTCAATGCACGTAAATCATAATCCTTTTCTAGGGTCATAACTCTTTCAAATGTCGTCATTCTTGAGCCAGTTCGAGAAAACCCCGTAACTTAAAAGTACAGCCGTACTCTGTTCACGAAAGCAATCCAAAAAGGAAAAACCCGCTACTCGACTACAGTATTGTATGATCGTTTTTGCTCACGCGAGTCCACTTAAGTTAAAATACACCTTTTACTTGCGCTGAAATGCAAGCACAACCTAAATTTTCTAGTTTAAGCAACATGGCAATGTTGTTGCATATTAACACAGTTCTGTTCAGCTCTCTCGTTAAGATAAAATCAACCTTGAGTGGAATGCGGAGGTTACAGATAAATAATGCCTGCTTTATTCTCAGTAGTATCAAGTCACCGTCACAGATTTTCCTTTGATTTTACTTATCTTCATTCTATTGCAGACGCTGATGATAATCTGGAAGGATCAGTAACGGGTAAGTGTATCTGGGCGCCCAACCTCAAATCTATGCTAAGAATTACGTGTTTGGATTTTTCACGAATGGCTTAACCGACTTTAAATGCTACAACATCCGTGTAAGATGAGCAACCAATCGCTTTTGCTGTCAATTCAATGCAAATTGTTTGCAGTCTAGAAATCACATCGCTGATTTGTTGCAAGTATTCCCGTCATCTATCTAGTTGCACTAAATTTATTAGTCGGCACTCAGAATCAGAAAGACAATACAGCTTATCAGGGCTAGTACTAAATACCAATTTTGATAAATTGTGCGACCGTCTGCCAACATGAACTACAAAAAAATGTTTGTTATTTGGAATGTCTGTCGAATCTGTACGAGAATAGCTCTCAACACCTGAACAAGATAACTACCATCCATGTCTACTGCCGTGCGTTAGGCCACTGTCATTGTCAGTGTATTTACTTCAGAGCCTTTATAGTCTGCCGCTTATTAAAACAGTCAAGATCACAGCGAATTAAAGGAACGTGTTCAGTAGTGTTGAGCATACAATACTGGCTATGACTGTTTGCTCAGCAAGGGTTGGTTGCTGGTCGTGTGCTTGTGGTTGGTCTGTGATTCGATTTTGGCCAATGCTATGACCTCTTACAGAATGCCTCTTTACCGACTCAGTGAACTAGGCAAGAAGAACTACGTTTTGAATTATCATTTAGTGAATCTTACTAAAAATTGATTTGATTCGCTGATCACCTGCCACCTATTTCATTCCTGTCATACAGTGCTCCCGAGGAAACGTGGACGAGACGCTTGGGGCTAGGGTAATCACAAAATGTCGCTTTATTCGCTTCGGCATCGGAATTGGATAATCTACAATCTCGCCATACCTTGACATTCCTTGTGAAGATTTTTTTTCTACTGCATATTGTAATTCCATCAGCTTTAGTACACGTAAACAACAAAACAACAAGTTGTCCCATATTCGTAAGTTTATACTCAGGTGAACAATGTCCGGTTTCTACCATGAAGCAGAACACAATACAGTGTTCAGATTAAACAGAAAAACTTTCACTTGACCACACACTTTAATCAATACATAGCTGACTAGCCTCTGGTGGACCACACAATCATCATCTTAACAAGAGACACACGCTTGTTAACTCATTGTTCAAACGCATTACTCACGAAGTTATTTACAATCAAGTGTGTCAACAAAAATTTATCTGGATGATTGTGGTTTATCCTGAGTGAAATTTTTATTCATCATTGGTTCGAATTCTTTAGCTGGCTGCATTAGTGCTTTAATTCACGTAGGGAGCAAAAGGTTCGGAGTTACATTGACCAGTTTTACATCACAAGATGAATTGTCATTTCATCTGGTTATCAGCTCCACGGGGAAGGTTTCAATCATAAAATCTACCCGTTCTTGAGTAGTAGTGAACAACTCAGAAATGCTGTTTTTTCCCCTCTGTTAGCACTGGTAACTATTGTCAGGATACGTTTCCCGTGAAATAATTACCAGAACGAAGGCCGTGACTGACCGCTGTGTATTAGTGAATGAATAACTTTCGGCAAGTCAACAATGTCTGACGGCGACTTCTGCGCATGTTCACTTGGTGTCTTTATGGAGACCTTCTTGCAACTGATTTGTATAGCCTGTCCGAAATATGGCAGCCGTCGCTTTTGTTGTGTCTGTTCCGTGGTGCTCTGCGACAATCACTTACATTTGTGGTCATATCTACCAAAGGAAACGGAAGGTTGACACATACAAGGCAGTTGACACAAAGAAGATGTGCTAATCGTGAAGCCCTCTGAAAGTATTCGTTCGTGTAGCCATCGGGTAAGATCTCACCATTGCCGTTGCGAAAAATATGTCATATAGCAATGGTCATCCTAAAATCACTAGAGGCATACGATGCCTTGACAAGCTCTCGCGCCAGATATTCACCGGACTTAACATGCCCGAGAGTAGTTAGGTTTTAAAGTCCGCCAAAATGATTGATAAACTGTCCCAACTAGCAGACACATCCGTTGATACGCTTCATAGGTTAATATTGGGAGTGTAAGTACATGGCCAATAGACGAAACAGGAAACACGGAGTGATAATTCAAGCTACCTGTCATTAACGTTATCACCTATGTTTAGTCAAATTGGTATAGTCTATCAATCATCCATGCATGCACCAATTCTTCCCACACTTAGGGTTACAATACAACAGATACACGATTCACATTTAAGTGGGTCACAACATGTCTGCATTCCGGATTCATCCCAACTATGTCCAGTGGCGATTATGGGTAATCATAATCAACTGTTGCTATTGATATACAGTCGGATTCCGATTTTCGGTTAACAGCCGGTCTCTCGACTTTCAACTTCAGGAATTTATTTGATTTGCTAATACGTCCGTGAACTCATAAACATCTTAATAATTGTAATTCATGTGTTCCCATTTGACGTTTCGTTGTTGGGAATCGTTGAAGACTCAACCTCAGCCATTGGTACCACATAAATAACTTGTTTGAGAAATCGTGCAATAATACTTTCTTCCAATGATCACACAAGTATCGAAAATATTACCATATCGACTCTGGTGGAATATTGTAAGTCGCGCACCAGATACACTTCATCTATAGAGCAGAAAGCAGAAATTGCGATGTGTAAACATTTCTTTTATTCTCATCAGTTTCAAACAAAAAACATGCAGGTTGTGTACTTCAGACAAATAGGGGCAAACAATGATTTGACAAGCATACGGACGCGTTTGTGTAGTATGTAGCCATGACCACAGCAACTCGACACGTTGTTTCAATCACCTTTTGGCACACAAAATACGAAACGAACGACGTCCTCCATTATGGAGAACTTATTCCTTAATGGAATGAGCATAGCACAACTAAGTAGTCAAACTGGTCTGAGCTATAGTCTGTGCACGATATCGTTAACAAAACAGCAATAGATCTTACCTTCTAACTCTTAGCATGGAGTCATTGTTGAGGTAAACTTTACCAGCAAACGGCTATCCCCAGAACTTTATTAAGGCACACATTGAGGTGAACAAATGTGCTGAACCCCTCCAGATGGCTCAAAAGAAGTAAATGTTGGTGTTTTACCAGTCAGGTAGGACCACCTAGTTAACGACATCACGCACAAACTATAGTCTGATCCGGCTCGAATGCATGCGGCTGTGTACTTGAGTTTACATCAAATCACTGCAATTGCAGCTACGTTTACATAGACGGAACAGATTGACAACTAACACAGCGTGTGGCTAAACACATTTCTAAATGGTTGGAACAACTGATGAAGCATCAACCTCAACTCAAAGAAATGGCTACTCAAAAGCTCACATCATCGATTACTAAATCTCCATGAAAATAAGTCACCAAGTTGAAACATTTAATTTACTCAAGATATTGTTGTGTAGGGGAAACACGAAGTGATGCTCATCCGAACTTGTCAACCGGCGTTGTCTACATAAAAATGGCTGAAGCAACCCATCTGGTTAACGTGGATCCGATTAAATAATAGTAGGTTTGTAAGCCTGCCGATTTCCTGCTTATTCGTCTGATGTATATAATCTGTTCGGTTTACGTATGCCAACGCTAACATATCGCATCGTTTTTTTGTTCCAATGAAGACACCCGATTCATCGGATCAAGCGAAAATCGGCGACTGTCCTCTGTTTAGTCAAACAGATGGGTATTCATGTTCGCAGTGTTATAAATGAACTGCAGAGCGTACACATGCGATGGTTAAAGACGTTAAGTGATCAGCTTGTTGACGATAAAATCGCAGTCTCATTGATCGGCAGATTGCTCTCGAAGCCGACTAGCGATCGTTTCTTCTTAATGTTTGGTTTATCGAGTATGTTATAACCTGAACTTCCTAGACCGATTGTTGTGAATATAACGTTTCTCTGCTGTACCTCGCTTCGTTGCCTCTTGCTTGGGAGAAGTTAGTGCACATCAAAATCGTTGGTTTGCTTGGAGATCACACTTAGATTGTCCACTTGGCTAGTTGTCTAACTTCACCCAGACGCACCGTCGGTCAAGTTGAACTCAGCTGTTTGCATTCACTTAAATTAACTATACAAGCCTATGTTTCTTCTTTCGTTTTGGACACTACTGCTATACAGAAAGCAAATCGATGAGCCACAAAATAGGTCTTGAAGTTTACTTCACTACTCTAACCACATAGTCTTCTTAATCAAAAACAGTTCTCATTGCACGATTGAAGCGTCATAGGGGACTTAGACTTAGGATATAGGATCCTTCATTATTCCCATCTTTCTTTAAGAAAAATATGTTTTATCTATAACAAATATTCATGCCACGAGTAAATGCCCGATGCTAAAGTATTAAGTAGGCCGTTTAGCTTGCGGAGATCACCCTCCCGACGTCCGAATATGTCCATTTTGGAACGACCTAGAAGAACTGGTGGTAACAGAGTAATCAGATTTGAAATAGAGAAAACTTGGAGCACACTTTCTAAACACCAGTCTTACTGTTTAGAAAATTCAGCCATCTTAATCACCGTGATAGAACAAGTCTTTTCTGAGTCCTATGCGTATTCAGGGGATTAGTGAAGGTGAATTTAGGAATGAAAATACACGTACTAACTTGTAAACGGCCAGCAGTGTAACTATTGTGTTCATCAACACAATGTCATCAAAAATTAACTTGTGTTTCAATTCTTCCCATTTCCATCGCATACGTTGATGCTGATCACATTTGTAAGTCTAGATGCTGGGGCCTACCAATGTCTAACGTGACATAATTGGTAAAGAACGACTCAGCTGCTCATAACAGCGGTAATCCTCAACTTCTGGAAGACCTGAAACGTACGTGTTGTGCGAAACATGTTACCAATGAAGCCAGCGCTGCGCGACTGGCGGCAGAGCTGGAGATAAATCAACCCTAGAAATGGTGTTTACGATCGATAAGCTTTTTACGTGTCTTGTGTCGGTTGTCTGACAGATTGCGGCTATTCATTTCAGGCGTATTGTACAGTGATAACAGAGCTATGTAGGATGTGTCAAAAGTTCTTTCTGCCTTCTCAAAGCTTCAGTGATCGTTCACGTTCATTCTGGATTACAAACACCGGGTTATATCGAGTTCCGCTCCGAGAACACAAACCGTATGTCCGTTGACGTCGATCCGTGTGTTAATCATTGAATCACTCTAGCAGAAACATACTACAGTTTTTATGAGCATGACTGCTTATAATTGGCTATGAGATACCGAAGACTCTGCAGGCATAAATCAAACATTCTTTTTAGCGACTACTGTCATTCTTAGGTAGTTATTAATGTTTTCAGTGTTGTCTCTGGTTTTTGCCGTTCATTCTTATTTCAGTCTGTGCTGACTACTCAGTTGGCTAATGCAGAAGAAGAGTAAACAAACCTTGCGTTTCCTCTGTGCCGTGGGCTGATTGAACAAAGCGTGCACGTTGAAGACAGCCTACTAGGGAAATGGTGTACAAGTGGAGCATACGTGCTACTAAACTGTCACAATCGATCAGTCTACCGGCAACGTAAAGTGATAAAAACAGTTTATTAGTCGTCCGAGTGGAGAGTACGTTCGAGGTTGATGGCAGATGTATCGGTTGTCAGGTTACCACTTGACGACAATGATGAAAAGCATTTCCACTAGGAAAAATACGATGGTCAGGGACTAAAATAGGGGCCAACAAGCTAAAAACGATAATTTTTCATTAAAAACTTTCATAAATGGCTTAGTCACTGCATACAACCTTTCAAATATACAAATGTTTACCTCTCTCTCTTACTATCGTGATGAGAGGCCGGTTGTCGATTCGCACACTTACTGATAGTTCGGATAATTAATCAGACGATGTATCGGCCACAAAGTATGTTCAACTAATGTGCCGAATTTCGTTTGACAACAAAAGAGACAAATTGATTGTCACGAGATTACATCTTTGAGAATTATGTACTTGTTAGGGCCAACCTTCAAGTAAGCAGACGTGCTTGGCGAAAAGGTAAAGGTAGGTAATACAGTAGTGGGATCGCAGCTGAAAACTGAGTTCCCCCAGAAGATGTCTCGCTGACTTGTTAACAGCACTACGCTTGGCCTACTCTATTCATCCACAGAAAGGTCTAAGTTGCCACAGATGGGTATATAGACCCCGGTGTAACTGGGCTACAAAACTGATTTGCACAGGTAATCACCGCCTACCATGAATAAATGACTTCATCCTCTTGTGTGTTTCCTCCGGAAGAAGAAAAACATCATGTACTAAACCAGGACAAATTAAATGTCAGATCCCAAAAGCAGACTGGTCTCGACTGGATGTCAATAAGGCAGTAAGACCGAAAGGATGATTCTGAACAATGATGGAATATGCTCTGAGGAAACTAGTTCAGTATTCATGACTTCAACCACAAAAACAACAAGAAAAATGTTTGTTTCCAGTGTCAATCTCAAACGGAATGGCGTAGAAATACTGCACCGATGAGCTAGGGAATTTTCGTGTAAATATTGGCAAATTTGAAAGTCGTTCGCCTCGCATCTCCAACGATGACTGTAAAGTCATCAACACTAGGAAGATTGTCATGAGTTATGAAGAGTTCAGAAAAGTGAAGCTTGACAAAGCAGCTTTGTAGGTGACCGGACTGCTCACGAATGCAATGTCTAGAAAAGGAGAGGAATGAGGAAAATACAGATGTAAGAACTCGGCTTTACAGTCAAAAACCTCCTATTGTTCCTAATGTAGTTGTCAACAGGATACAGAAAACGCGTTCTGCTGCTCCGCCTATCAACTTCTTTAGGTCCTACGAACATACTGCGTCTCTACGATCCCGCTCATTGTAACGCGATCGAAATATGGAAGACTGAATTTTATTGTCTGGTAACCACGCAGCATGGAGCGCGTATTCCTGATAAAATATTTCAGCATTTGAGTAGGATCTGTTATTGTTTAAGGTCACTGGCAGTTTTGATATTGGGAAACTGAACGAAAATGGACAACAGTCGATTGTACTTTGATTGATTCACAGCTTGTGTATCGCATCGACATGGTGCAAAATGACTGCGAATCATCATATGTTAGGCACCTAGCACTATCTGAACCAGTGGAAAGCCTGATTTGAATCAAATCAACATCATGACTAGTTACCGTAGCGTTGAATGTGACATGAAACAATATCTGGTTGTTAGCGAAATTCGAAAACCGCAGGCCAAGCGTATAAGTCGTTCAAAGCAAGACGGGCGTCCGAAAAGCAATATTACGAACAATTAACATTCAGTAGTATGAGCACATTTCATACAATTTATGTTGTATTCTGTAAGGAATTTCCTCCTCTTCAACGTCGACAGAACGTGACACTACACTCGGAGTGCAATACATGACGTCGTTATGAATTCTTTTATTGTAAAGGAAAGATTAATTACCGGTTGGTTTGAAGCCACAGTGGCAGAATGTAAACTAGCTGTTGAAAAAACAAACGTTTTTCTTAGTATGACACCCATAACTCCTAATAAGGAGAGAATGGATGTTCATTATACTGCATGGCGACAAACATTGATTATTTATTAGCAGTGCGCCGGAGAATTCAACGTATATCTAATTTTTTTGTCGCGCACGGTATGTCTGACGGTATAATGAGAGTTCTTGGTTTGTATTGATAAAACCATACTATTCAAGTACTGACACGCTTGCCACTGATCACTGAAACGATGAACGAGAAGCCAATAAGAACTGAACTTATGAAAAAGCAGCAGTTCCAAAGCTGCGTTTAGAGACAACAGAGACCTTCCCGTCATGAATAAACTGGATGGCCTCTCTATCACTTGAGCATTCTTTGAGGTTATCGATCAATCTACTAATACCAAGGTTTCAAGGAATGACGGCTTGTCACTTGAATCAATCAAGGTGAGTAAGGATTCAACTATGATTGTGTATCGTCTGTGACTGCGGTCTGTCAATCACATTTCCTCAGGACCTGCTGGAAGTAAACATGATCAGACTTAACATGAACGACTATAACAACCGTCGAGAAATCTCCAAACTGCTTGTTGTTCGGAGTGTGTTTTTTCAATGTGGTTTTTAATCGGCTGTAGCTACTTGTTGATCGTGCGTACTCAGAACCAAATTGGTGTGCGAAGTAATGAACGTTTGACAATTAACATGAAATTTTTTCTGTGTCAAATTATAGTCGAATGCCGTAAGCAGTAACTGAAGCTATCCATCGCTTACGCTAGGTTACCGTAGGCATTCAACTGTGCTAGAAGAAGTTGGCACTATGGGCTGCGCATGATAGTCAGCTGTCAATGTAGGCCTTGTGAGTTGATTGTTTCCGTGCACAACAAAATGAGAATTACCGTCCAACAAACCGACACTTCAGTAGAATCCCGCCCTTTCAGCAACGGGATCAAACACAGTTACTGATTAACCAAAACACCCATGGTATTCCTCTCCTATTATTGTTCTCTCTGGTCTTTTGTACCGCGAACGAAAAAACTTACGATCAAGTGAGAAGGGATGACAAGCTGTTCAACATTTGGTGGAAGGCAAATATAGACATGGTGAATTCTGTACAGAGGGCAACGATTTGAATATGACTCTGCTATGGTTACACACTCTACGTTTTGTCAACATTCTTACACTTGCAATAGCTTACTTTGAACTGATCAACAGTCCAAAGAAGGCAAACATAATAATCTAGGAATTCAGTGACATACCCATTATCTTATTTTATGAAGGTGTTCTGAAAGTGGCGAGGGAGCCATCTATATTGAGTTTACAATCTCAAACAGCTCGGTCCTCGACGCGAAACCAGACCACCTCATCGGCATGGTAGCACCAGCGATAGGTCCACCCGAAGGTGACGAAATTGTATGCTGACTGTTAAAACGAAGGTGACGATGTACCACATGTCTTTGGCCAACATTCATCTGCACGGCCTGGGCAGACAATCAATGACGCCTAACTAAAGTTCATCCCCGCTGTCTCACACAAGTCCTTAACGTTGGCTAGGTGATACGAATTTAGAAAAGGGGTGTCCTGAATGAAGTAAATAGCCCAGATACGTTTGCTATATTTGGATTGAGAGGACTAGGTAATAATAGCAGAATGAAAGAAACGAACCCACTTAAATATGCTGAAAGCGCGCTGGAAACGTTCACCAGACTATCTTCATACCACAAAGGTTATTCATATCTGACATGGAGGCTGGTGGCAACAATAATACATTTTGGGAAACAGTACCATCATGTCACTGCAAGTGAGAAACAAGGACGTAAACAAGTACGTTCAAGTGTTATCTGAAGAGAATTCAGCAGTGGTAAATAAAGGAGACCGATGTAATCCCAAGCAATGAATGATTACTCACTGTCATAATCGCAGTAATGTTCTCTTCTCCAGAAAAGCAGCAAGAGACCGTGAAATGATTTCAAGGACACAGATACTACTCATTCTCTGAGACAGACGAATGTCATTACCAACCATTTGTGGACTAAAGCTGTAGCGAGTGTTACCCGGTAAACACCACACATTATCTCTTCCAGGTACTCAGTCAGAAATTAGTTTGTGTGATTTGAGTGGGTTGGACCCACGTAGCATAACCTTGTATGTAGCTGTTTTGAACAAACGAAACCACATAAACGGATGTCCTGAGAAGACTTTGAATACTGTTTCCGCTTTAGCAGCGGAGTAGGCTCGATCGATGATCAGCTTCCATTGGTGGCTGCAGAAATGTTGTTTGCTTGTCATACTTATTCATAATTTTTAACCTGATTATAAATGTTGATTCTGAGTGCCCACGTTGGAAGATTGGGTTTGACACCAGTTATATTTGTCTATTTTGATCTTCCATTTAATTCTCGTGAAAATTTATCCTACGAACATGACTCTAGCTGAGCGGAGTTGAAAGCTTTGCGTGATTTGGCATAGCGGTCATGTAATGTCCACAAAATAAAACCGACAGGCACTGTTAATTACCTTATCACCAATCCAATTAACTTTCGCGAAGTCTATAATTGCCGTATTGATCTCTTTTTCAACCATGGACTCACACACTGTGTCGTTCAATACGGTGAGATTTTAAACTGTGGCTTTTGTTTACGCTGAGAAGTAGACAAAAACATAATTTTATGATTCAAACGATATCACTTCTTGCGACATCTCATCACTGTTTTAGGTTCACAGAACTCAGTTCGTGAATTTGTCCACCAGCTAAGCGTCAGCGCGACCAGACTACAGAGATATTGAATAAAACACAGCGCTTAAAGACAAACAGACTTGAGTCTATTCTATACATGTTCTGGTCGCTGTCAGATCTTTCCGCTTACTGGTGCCGTCTCCAAACACTGTCGCCTATACAACCAGGTTGTCACAAAAGAACAGGACGGCCGCCAGAGTTTGACACATGAAAGCGCTCGCTTCATTGTAGCTCGGAGAAAGAAGCATTTTGTGGTTAGTCGTCCATAATTTAGCACTGACCGATTACTGATCAATCTCTGGTTGTGTTAGTTACTTGCCGGTCTACTAACTCACCATACCTGATCACAGTTGTTCCGTGGATGCCTACCCTTGGCTGAGTGACCAGACAAGCGTTACGTCTTGGTCACCTGTTGGGTCATCTGATTACAGACCCGGTCAGTCAGGAGAGTAGCATGATCAGGATACACTCATTAATTCATTAAAATCTGTTGTGCAGATGTTCACGTTGCTGGCAATTCACCTGGATGGCGAAACTCAAATCAGTAAATCACTGATTCGGTCGTGCCTAACGTGAGGTCAATGGCGCAGTGGTAAACACGGTTGCCTCATGAACAGCATGTCCATGGTTCGAGTCCCGGCAGTGGCAATGATATGCACTACTGACGAGCTCTAATGAGAGCGAAACTCGAGTCTAGTGCTTCTTTTCGAAATGGGCCGACTGGATAGTCTATGAGAATGCGACAGCTGCGATCACTTGTGGATGATGTTCAATATATATGAAAATCACTGATTCATAAACTTTCACACATTACCGTTCTAAATTTAAGATTGGGCTTCTT
>JTDE01001415.1:145413-161497 GCA_014338405.1 Paragonimus skrjabini miyazakii | reverse complement strand
ACACACACCTCCGTAATTCGTTTTTCAGTGATTTTCTCTCCTGCACTAGATACCGAGGTGAGAAACCGGGAAATGTGGTAATTCCCGCCTATCACGATAACCAAAGAAATTATTTTCTACGACTAGCCTTCGGGGCTAAATCTCGCGTGACATAACACCGAGTTGCACAGCAGATAACTATGAAGGAGAAAATGCAGCCTGGGAAATCACATTAATGCAACATTTTGTGTCTTTCGAGAAACCATTGAACGAATGAATCGATGAAAATGTATTCCACTCAGAGCGTTTGAAATACCGCAGCGCTAGCGGTAATTTAAAATTCATATTAGCTTTCGCGGGAGTGAAGAATGGGTAAGTGCTATTTATTTATGAGTTATTATCGAAATACCGTCATAAGAAATTTGCAAGAAAGGAAGAGGAATATGGACCTGTGTCTGGTTTAACTGAGCAATTGTTCGAAACCTCTGCTGACTGACTGTAGAAACAAAGAATGTTGACGTAGATCAGCATGGTTATCCATGGTTATCCATACATGCATAGTACTGCATATAACCCACGAGTAAATTCGCTTATGTGGTCGACGTATATGATTGCAGTAAAACGGATCCAACTGGATCGTATGAGGTCAGGTATTTGTTTTACCCGCATAAAACTGTCGATTGCGATATTCATGAATATATTTTTTACAACAGCTGTTGCAAACTAATTTACTGTTGTAGACCATACCCGGTTGTTTCGATATGAAAGGTTAATAATACATAATGGTTACTTCACATTGTCTGAACCGTAGCATAGTCGCATGTATAATGTGTGTAAACACACATTATACATGCGTCCATACTACGTCTATACTGCGTCTATACTCACGTGTATACACGTACGTACGTACGTATATAGATAGCTGATTAACATTAGTCATGCAGACAATACTGCTTTATTTGTTCTTTGTATCGCAGAAAACATGCAGCCCATGCTGAACGGATCGGGCAATGTGACTGATCTGTAGGGTGTTCACTTTACTCCTTCAAAGTAAAGAGTTTTGTAACAACAATGAGATGACACTTTCCATATTTTTGTTAACACGGACATGTCGCTCGAGTTTATCACTCATTTTGCACACTTAAGTTGTGTAATTTCATCAGTCCATAACCCTACGAATGTGATATCCACAAAAAAAGCGAACGCACGTGGTGCTTTCACCAACGATTGTCGTTTACGATGCAGCGTATGCCCGTTCGTCCATAAAAGACAAATTATGTAAGCCATGAACACCTAAATCTTTGCTGTATATTTCATATAAATGGCCCAGATGGCTGACCTCGAATGAGTGAGCAATAATTTAGAAAATCTACAGGTTCAAAAGCGACGACCGAGATAGTAGACATACATAGTTTTTTCTGACTAAGTTACGTACCCTGTTTGCTGAATGGGCGCCTATCGCACGGCACATTGTTCAACGTGACTGTCGGTTTTTGGAAGAAATCACACGGTGGTTAAACGACGACGTATTTACGGACTACAAAATTTACTGCCTTCCAGCTGAACGAGGTTGATGGGTGCTGAGTACCAGATTGAGCCACCTGCGACAATTTGTGTCACTGGTTGGAATTACCCTCTTGTATTGCAGCTATTAGGGAGGCCGTATCCGCAAGGTTGTTGGCTCTTCCTGATGGCTTAACAAATTTACATTGCACTTGTGTTTTTTCCTTCGGCAAGATTGTGTTCCACCTCTCTGCTGACTATTTTCAGGACCAACTGCAGCTCGAGTCACCATTTCTTGCGGGCAAGGCTCAAAGCTTAAAATGATGACAGTGAAATCATTTACAATATTTGCATTAAGCAATGTATTGAGACCAACGGGCGAGTGTAGACTTTGTCTCTATACGACCCACGTCCGACTGCTATGTTTCGTAACGCCTGAGCCATACGGGCTAAAATGGGTAGAAAAAACAATATGTCTGCTTCTCAAAATAGGTAATTTTTGCGGAACACATTGAGGGGAATTTGAATGGTGCATCCGCTAATTTGGCTTACGCGCTGTCTCTGTTTGGCGCCCGCCAAAACAGTTCCGACCTAATCAACTCGAGTATATCGACTTTGACAACACAACAAAGGAGATTCTTCTTTTGTGAACAGTCTTAATTGCAAATAAGTTTTAGTAATGAGGAAGACGGTTTTGTTGATATTATACTTTCAGTGGTCAGTATCGGAGGTGCGATTCAGTCGACGTATTCAATAATCCTGTATTTGAATGACTAATGGTGTGTGTGATGTAGGAATTCAGAACCAGACGGCGTCTTAGTTAACTGCAGTCGGGAGGTAAGGGTCATAGAGAGTTGAGGCGTTTAGAGTGTGTACGGTTGCGTAACTCCCATGTTCGTTGCGTCGAACGACGCCGCACGACGTCAAGATAACCTGCATTTTTTTAGGAAATACAGAACGCATACTTGTCTAGCTACTTCGCCGGCCACTTCGACAAAGTGATCAAACAACACTTCTAACGCTTTCTGAGGATGCGAAGCGGAAGGTTTGTTTACTCCACCTAAGCAAGCATTCACATACTTGGTACGTGTAGCATAATTCTTAGAAAGTTCAAGTCATGGGTGTAACAAGTACTTTGATACCTTCACCTTCTCTGGATTTCACTTATTACTGCACAGTTTGTAGGCCACCGCAGACTCATGCTTCATCTAGAAGAGTTTGTGTTTCGAGCTGTCAAGTGACAGGCACTTTACTGTTGCCCACTTGGTGAGTTTTCTAAGTTGTTGCTCGTTTCTGTCTGCTGAAAAAACCATTCAGCTTCATATATTCCGCAGCCTTTAACATATAAAAGTATTGAAAATAATACACTAGACAGTGAGCGCTTGAAAAACAAACTAAACAATATGGAGTCTAAGATTGAACCCTACGACATGCTGTTTTGAATAAGTGTGCGCCATTTACCCGAAAGCTACGAGCCTGGTCGTAATTGATCACACATTTACAGCCACATATATTTGATGATGTCATACTTAAAAATTTTTGAGTAGTATTTTGTGATTTACCTTGTCGAACGCATTAGCGATATCTGGAGGTAAGCCTTTTCCAAGCTCACCTTTGATTCATTAATGAATAGAGACTGTTTGGTGACATGAGCGCTGTGCTCGGAATTCATATTCTTAGTTGATTGTCGGGCGGTTGATTTTCACTTATTTAGCAATTTGTAGATAAGTGATGAGACCTATACGCGATCATTTCATGTGTATGGGTGTAACTACAATATGCATCTATAAATTTGGGGCCACCTGGCGCTTAAGAAATATCTTAACAGTGCCGACAGCGAAGAAGATTGTTCCTTCAACGCAAGCTTGTAAAACAGCGTTGGTAATATGCTTGACCGCAAGTGGACTTCCAGTGTATGGCTGGGTCAAACCTGATTTGTACGTGGTTTGATTACAACGACCGTTTGATGTGCGTGGTAAATTAGCATGGGAGGTACCACTTCTACGGCGACTTCATTAAACATAATAAAGAAATATGAGGATAGAGCCTCTGATATTTCCATGGTAGACACTATATGTATTTTTGGTTTTAGTTTCTAGAAAATATATCTGGTGTCTGGTGGATGAGCGGGCGTTTATCAGACGAAGGATGAGTTTGTTATTTCTCTTATGACTACCCGAAATGCACCCGTCTTTTTCAAATTAAACCAATCCAATTATTTTTGGTAATCATTTACTCACCTCAGTATTTTACAGTTGCATCAATTCAGGGTATCTTTCACGGTGTTTCTTCTGACATACGACTTTTTTCTCCGTAGGGAATCGAAATGATTACAGGGCACTAACACTTTTTAAAAGCATCCACAATTTTATGACTGCAACGACTTTTGCCTGCGATTATCATTTGAAATGACGAAGTTTGTTCAGTGTGATGGAGTTCACATGAATAGTGTACTCATATTACTGTGATAAACATCTGAAATATTGGGTCCAATTCGCAAATATACCTTTTCAACTCATTCTGAAAAATGTCTGCCAATGTAATATTCAGTCTGATTGACTCAATGGATTGTTCACGACCAAAATAAACGGTTTAAATGTTAGACGCACATACTTGTAACAAACGGAGTAGACTTGGTTTAGTGAGAAGGACCTTTTGAACTATTAATTCACTGTACGAGTTCTGGCTTAGATTTCATTGAAAGCAACAACTTAACAGCTGTATTAAAACAAAGGTGCTCTGAAGCTTGTTAGTATCAAAAAAGTACAGTGAACTACAAGATATACTTCCTATAACCCGCTGTGTCATTGGTGAATTCATATGAGCAAAGATCAAACCACTCTTCTTCCATTATATTACACTTTGAGGTATATTCTCCGATACGAAGTATAAATATCGCAAGACGTCTTCAGCTTCACTTGATTTGTTTCTTATAATCATCTCTCAAAATACCGGTTGTTCAATAAGGTTTCAACTAGTTTCTTGTATCAACATGGCCGATTACTACAAACAACCCCGACTGTTTTTGTACTTTGTGTGTATTTGCAGTTTCAATACATTGGTTATGCAAATAAATTCTAGTTTTGTTTTACTTAACAGTTGTTCAAGAACTCAACTGGTACCCAATTGTGTTTGACGCACTCACAGAAGAACAAAGGCTGGCAGGTTTAGAATGCAAAACCGATGAACCTGGCGAAGCACCTGCATGGTTCAAAACATCCGAAACGTATTATATTGGAATGGAAAAATGTCACCGGTACGGTCTATTTTTTTATTCGATTATTGCATTTTCAGAGCCCGTAGTTGTGTGCTATCGTTTGACAGTATTTTTCAAAACGAATCCACCGGTGAGGCAGTCTGTTGGCTCAGTACACCTAATGTCACATATAAAGTGAACGTATTGGTCCATAAACATCAACCAAGTGGTGAGATACACTTGAATGATAGTAAGGTTTATTACGCTTTGTATACTAGGTACCGGTTATACAGAAAACTTGCCTGCATTCGCCCTGGACAGAACATGTATGCTTACGGTAATATCAGTCTCGCAGGTTCAGCGCATGATTCAATCTTCTCGACCACAATTCTGCACTTCAATTAAGTCTTCTTCATCGTTTTGCCCATGGCCAGTCATATTTCTGCCGTTGTCAAACATGCCGCGTGTTGTAAACTGTGCTGCGTGGGCGGATCCGCTACCACATATTTCAATGTTTCTCAACGGACATCGAATAGACCCAGGAGAATGGAACCGGAAAGGGGTAAATTGAAGAGATTGTTTGTCACGTACTGGAAGGCTTGCGCTGTAAAATGACATTTTTATGCAAAATAGTCCCAATGGTGCAGGGTAACTTCATCAGTTTAGGATTGTTTCCAGGGTTATGCAAACCAATAACACCCATAAAAGTTTTGGTGAAGACTCCCCACTTCAAAGAAAGTCGACTTACTTTGGTAGTGATGCCAATAGTAAGGTTGGCTGCTGATCTTAGAGCTCTTCCATATAACTTCTTAAAGTCTCCCCATCCAAAACCTCTCCAGTGTTCCTATCATACACAATGAAAGTAGGAAAGCCAACCCAAAAAAGCACGTTATGCTCTGCTCCTTCAGTTTTCCTAATCTAGATCAACCGAAAACCTAAATTCCTATAATTACCAGTTCGCTGCTTAAGCAGGAAGTGCAAATAAATTAAGGTGCTTCAGAATCTGTATTATGCAATAGATAGGTCAGTTTGTCACAATAGCTTGAGTATCTGAAGCGCTGAAAGTCAATAGCTTCTTTTTGAAAAACGAGAAATAAAGATAGGAGACTATAGGCAGAATTGTTTTTAACAGAGCTTCTCACTAGATGGCGGCTATGTGCACAGGCAACCCGCTGCCTGCTATCACAGATAGAGATGGAGTTGGTGTGGTTATAGGGGTGGTAACCGTAACAGCGTTGGCAGAGTGGGCTTTGAGTTGCAGAATATGTATCGTCCGTTTAGTCTCCTCCAAAACTACAGAACCTAAAGGGTAAGTAATCTAATATCGCGGTGTTAACCTCTACTTTACCACTTGCGTCAGAAACGGTTCGAAGTTTGCTCTCTTTAAGCATTTCTTTATTATACCAAGACCAACGCATAGCTGCTATATTATTAAATATCTCGTGGTACAAACGTGAAGGTAGGCCAATAAGGTTACGTTGTAGCGGCAGGATTTATGTCACGTTTGTTAGACAACAATATATATCTGCTACGATCATGTGTTGTGGCACACTAGCTTTTAAAAAGCGCCAGTTTCAAGTACAGTGCGCTGCTGCTCCATTATCTGACGTGGTTCCACATAGAATACAGCTGTTAACTGTGGATGACATGCTTCCGTCCTGAACCACCTAACGTACTGCAGCACATTTAGGGTATCGTATTATAATTTTATCTCCCCGATTCATTTCTCAGACTAAACAAGGGCGTCTTCACCAGTCATAGCGGCTGGAAATTGAGGTCATACCTGCTTGCGGTTCATTAAACCCACTGGACAGGATTTAACTTGGGAGTAAATCAACTGACCCGTTTAAATCTGAAACCGTTCTGGGCCATATTTCACAGCTGTTGGATCTTACAGAAGTCTCCAGAGCTACCAGGTGTTAGGCGGAAATTTCAGGTATGACAATGTGAAATGGGTTGCCAGAAGAACCCAAGTTTAGGCTGCTTTGAGGCCGGAAAGTTTGAATAATAGTGAAAACTGATGAAATATACGCCAGTTTATATTTCTGTAATATCTGTAAATCAATGAGGCTTATCTGCTATAGGGGTTCTGGTAATTCATTCTCCAGCAACACTAGTGAAGAGATATTTGGTGCGATTATTTATAGAAGGTTGAGAGAGCTAGTTCATAATACATAACGCTTAATGAGTCGAGTCAGCTACGTCTCGCCTTTAGTTAATCGCTTTTCCTAACTCTTAAGAGTAGCTTCTGGTCAGTCACTCTAGAGTCCCTCACGAGACTCGTAGTCCTCGACTGAATCACAACACTCATAGTTCAGAACTGTTGGGACAGAAGGTTTATTACCTCTTTTGTTTAAACAAAAGTATTAAGTGCATTAGTACACTAGTATATTATTGGCTTATTATTGACATATTATTAGTGTATGAGTATAATGGGCATGTTATTAGTATGTGATTAGTATATTAATATATTAAGTATTAGTATAAGTTATACTTCAGCTGGCATGACTAGTTTGACATCTGGCATTAATCCTCTTGATCAAACCAAGCCTAGTATAGTTCCAGTACTTAAGATAAAGGCTACGAACATTTGTGCGGACCACAGAAGTTTTATCTCAATTCCAGTTTTAGCTAGGTCTTTGACATCCATAATACTCATTAGCGTTACTACAATCAGCAAAGTAAATACTAGGAGGGTTTCTGTGCTGAAGATGGGTAAACATCAATTTTATCTTCTAGCAAATGTTACAGCAGCGACGTTTGCATCCAAGGTCAAAAATCGCTGTATTTCTTCGCTAGGATGGTGCAGTTTCTCCATTTAGTCAAGATATGCTCTTGAAATAATTTGGACGCATCAGTATGTTGATAAATAGTGTAAATGTTTTCGGCACTCTAAAACATGATCGTAAGTTGGAAAATAGGGGTATTGCGAGGTGCACTGCATTACAGAAATAATACACATGCGCTGTTTAAAACTTTAAACATCTTGGGAAAATGTCTCACTTATACATCACTGTCATATGTTTGATCTCCTTTAAAGCAGTTTCACTTTGCTGCCGTAAAACTGGGGGATATAGAGCACATTGCAGTTGCTAACCACCGAACTGTTGCGTTCTGTCGCATGTCTTGGATTGCATCGATTTGTAAACTGTCTGAAATTCTGAAAACGTACTTTTGGCCTCGAACATGACCAATGTTCTCTTGTCTAACCCTAAAAGCGCAATGATTCAGACGGGCAGACAATGCGGTGACGATGTCTGCTTATTAGTTATCACATCTTGTACACTTTGTTGAAGCCCCATGCTACTTGCGCATGTTACCAGGTTAAACTTCAATAACATGTATTGGGGATAAAAAACACTTGATTTGGCCTGGGTCATTGTGATACATGCGGAGTGTAACCAATCTGACTGAAGTAAACACTGCTACCGTCTGACTGAATTACGCGTGAAGTGCTGGCATATAGAGAAGGGCAATGAATGTTACAAAGAAACTCTCCCACAGATGTTTCCTTATGCTGGCTCGCGAATCCTTTGCTCGATTACAAGTTGGATACATCTGGATATCGTGTAAGTTTACATATGGGCATTTGACAAATTATACCCCATTCCTTTCATTAATTCATCTTTAAACCGGGCATTATTCTTCTCCCTATTTTGTAGCAGTTGGACAATAGTTTTAACCAAAAATGTGGCGCCAGTGGTGAAACTGCTACTCACGGTGATGAGCTCTCAGAAAACACTTATTAGAGAGCGCAATTTCGCTTCTGCAAGATCGTCACATTGGCGCAAATTTAATGGCAGGTAGTGAATGTACCAAGGATTTTTATCGCTCTGCTGGGTTAACACATTTCATCTTAACTCATAACGTTGGTTGTGTTGATGTCTCTCTTAAGGCGCCGATACGTTTATGTTTTAAGCAGTAGAGCTGTGCTGGTCGTGTTTGGTGTCACATTAGCTCACCGACATCTGCTACAATCGCTGCGTTGAGACATCTTAACCATTTACTGGGCACCGATTGACAGCGTTTTGTGAAAGCGACTGTACCATTGAAGCCTAACCAATCTGTCATTTAACTCTGATAGCCTCATTAAGTGACGAAAGGCAGTCCATGAGCTGCGGTGGGATTGGATATCATAAACCAAGAGATGATAGTGAGTTGGTGGAAAGTTAGAAAATAAGAACAGAACACTGAATGTCAACAAGTGTTGTTGTTTCGAACCATGACATCACTAAAAGTGGGGACGTTCAGGAATTTATTGCGGATTATTTGGGAACCTGTTCGGTATATTAGAAACCCGTGTAATACTGAATCAGAAAAAACATTCCAACAGAAAGTGTTCTTGATGCGTGGAGGTACGGTAAACCTCTGAGTACCACCTCTTGCCTGTCAAATACAGGTTCCGGATAAGGAGCATATCAACGCTTTACTTGACGCCAGCCGTCAGTTCGTTGCTTTAAACTATGGTTTTAATGCATGAATGAGATCATGAGTACATAAGTTTTGCCGTAGACCAGAGAAACGACACTGAAAAAAAAACGAAAGTATAGAACGTGATTGAACGTCCGATAACTGATCTCTGTCATCCGTTTGGCGCAAGAAAGTGCATGAGCGACCGCAAAATCTTGAGGCGAGATAGCGTTCATGACCAAAAAGATCGACAATCCAACCTATACTGTTATATGTTTAGAAAGAGAAATAAAAATTTAAATCGGAATACAGATGAAACATATGAGGCTTATATTGATCCAGGTCGGATAAGCAGAAGGAAAAAAATAGATTCTTGGCTTCCATCGAACAGTGATGAGCGTCAGAATATGTTCACGATTGAGTCGATAATCTCCTTCAAAAAAGTAATTGGAAAACATCATCTTTGAGATGCTCCCAGTTTCAACATTCTGATCCAGTTCGAAGACAATATGATCTCAAACTCATGTTTCAGGGTACTCAAGAAACAAGTATTGCAGATCAATGTTTTCCGATGGAAACATTGGAGATGAGATTAACACTGACTATGGGATGACCTGATGTCAATTTCTCATGTGTCTCGATACCAACTTCCAGTTATTCGATGCTAGTTAAAGATGTCCGAAGGGATTTCTCTGAGTCAACTGTAGCCCATTCAATAACGGACGAGGTCAGAAGATTGATTAGTGTGGTTAGGCTGAAACACACTACGATTGGTTGGCTCGTACAAGGTGGAGGAGTGTGTACATGGTGAGTGCAAGGAGCAAACAATATTGACTCGCCTGCACCCAGTTGCTAAGCTGGCCGCAACAGGCTGACACCACCTCGCCTGTGCGTGCAATCGTTTGGCCATGTATGGCATGCGCTGAGCACGCAAGTGCATCCGTACAACATAACCACAACACAGACACAGACAACATGCATCCCGAATGCCAACACATCTGGAAAACCAATCACTTGGCTATATGTGGTCCGCTCAGATGAACGTAAGCCTTGGTCGTCGTCCGAGCTGTCTGGCAAGTCGGTCAAGTGCTTCCTCCATAGACCCTAGAGAAGCGGTCAGCCGACCTCTGGCTGACGACTCTGACAGCAGAACCGATACACGCACGGTAATTGATCGACCGTGGCGCTCATGCATGAGCGAATAGTGTCCAGGACGGCGACAACTCACTGCACGTTTAAACTGAAATTGGTGTATCTGGCTAGACAAACCGCCTCATATGGATGGCGCGGGGATCTGCCGGCTACGGTAGGTAGCAAGGAAACAGTGAGGTTCGTAGCAGGCAATATGCAATCAACCATATCGTTGCAAAAACCGTTACATCAGGTAGTGAACGTTTTGCATTGACAGATCGACGGAGTTGTGGACAGTGGAAATGGCTTACAAAATACGAGAATGTGTCAATCGGTGGTTTTTCATGAATTGCCCTGACGAACTGATCGTTGAGTGTCCACAATTTACTCCTTTCGTTTCATTACTGGAAACCGAAGATTTTCTCCGGAATAGTAAAACTAATCATCAGATTCAAGTTGCGTTTGGTGTTTTTACGTTGTTCCCACAGTACATATTAGCACCATCCGTTGGTTTTTTGTTTCACTCTCAGTGTCAAAACACCCTACAAACCCTGAAACTTCTACGTGTGACCGAGCACATAACCACAGTCTGCTACTTAAACTTGTTCATGAGCCAATACGTTTCCTTTCATTATCAGCGACCAGACTTCAAGAATTTCATTAGCTTTGAGACAAGTTTTCCGAATTACGTCCGTGAATCCAGTTCTGTCATAGCATCGACGGTATGAACATATGCCGTCAGTAAGTAAGGTCTGAACAGGTATTTTGAACTTGTATCGCTTATTTGGACATACGAGTGCGAGAATGTTGAAACTGGCCAGGTTCATGAGACTGTATAATACGTACGATTATGTAAGAAGTATTCCGCAAAGACACTTCGACCGATCTCATCAGTTGCAATACACGGATTATGATCAGCAAACACATTAATCCACATAATTGTAAAATCATCAACATCCTAACCACAGTAGCTACGAGCCTGACCAAAAACGTACTGTGGCTAGAAAGAGCACTCACCTCAACAGTGACGTGAAATATCCAAGGAAACAACGTTAATAAGAAGGTCGAAAATTAACAAAAGGAGATTAGGTTGGAGGAACTATAAATGGTATGAATGCAGGCAGGCTATTGACTGCGACACACTGCTATCTTGAATGACGTCTTTAAACAACGATTTGAGTGATCACGAGGACCCCAGCCACGCAGGCGACACCTACCCACTCTGCTCATTGGAGCGGTCAGAGTTTTCACATTTCGTGGTCACGTTGTTGCTTGTCGACCATGTGGTCTCAGTATATAATGCACGGTAAGGTAAACGATGAAATCTCGTAGGGGTACGTGACCCAACTATCACAGTGCTACTATAAGTATAGCGCACAGAACCAGCAGTAAACTATTCACATTCGAATGGGCCGTCATGCGTTTAAAACAAAAATTTCAAGTTGAGTAGGGAACTATCAATGCAGACAAAACCGACGTCACATTGAGGCACGCAGAAATAAGTCATGCGCAGCCTAATAGTTGGCTCGAAACAAGAAAAATCATTACACTCACGTAACTCACATAATTAAAACACAAGAGTAGTAATAGTAATGACAGTAATACCAGACACTTAAAGAATTATATAAACTCATGATTACCAAACCTTAGAACCACGGTAATGATAAACCAACCATCATCTACCACTTTACACAAAGAGAGGGTTCATAACATTGTATGGTAGTGGCTTCAGAAAAGTACAAAATATGCTTATTGATTGAGCGACACAGCAAATAAAGTCTTCTCCACCCGGGAAAAATATCCCGTTTCTTTCACATGTCGTGTAAAAGAAGATTGGGCAACGCGGGTTTTGTTGTTCACTAGCCACTTTGGAATACGTTCCGAGACACACGACCCATGCTTTCTCACCGTTCAACCGATTTACTTGACCCCATAAGTAAAAGTAAATTCATAAATAATTTTAAATATGGCAGGTGAGTTGCTTAGATCTTTCCGTATCTTGTGATCGATCAGTCTTCATTTTACTTTGTTTTACACAACTCTGATGACATAATTCAGTTGACAATGAATGAGGGTGGCTACACCTTCACCCTTGTACCACAATGTTCTGTACGACACACTGTTTCCGATGTTAACCGTTTTGACCTTTCTTCAGCGCATTTCGAAATAAAGGGTGTGCATTAGTGTTTGGTGGATGAAAACTGATTCTTCCTTAAATGCCTTGGATGAGCAAATTCTCCAAATCTTGTTGAAGAGGGTCCGAACAAAACTACGTTTCAGCGACTTCGGTGCAACGTTTTGAAATGACAATGCTGCCACGTTCGAGTGGATCTTCCATACAGTTCTCTCGTAATGCGTTCATTGCCGTCAGCAGACATTTCCACACTTGAGGAGAAAACTTTGTTATTCTCTTGAACTTCTGTAATAAACAAAACGTTCGGGTGAAGACTACTGAGTTGTGCACATGTGCCGCCATGTATCACAAACACAGAATGTGTCGTCAGATAATTCACTTTGTTGTACATGGACTTCACAAAGGATAGTTTCATCCGGGTACTCCATGCCAGGAAGAAACTTAACATCGAGCTCGGTAGATTTCTCATGGCAAAGTTAGCCAGGAAGAGGGAGATTAGACGTACTTGCCGGACGCCAGCAAATGTGATGAATAACCAGTACAGCGGCCCGTGCACTTTAGCCCAGCTTACTGAGCTAGTATACAATGATCTCAACAATTTCATGACTTTTCCGTGGGACATATTTTCGAAAGTGACAGTTCTTGGGGAATTTATGAGTGGCTGAATCAAAAGCAGCCCTTTGGTTTAAACTAACGGTATGGCCCAAACGGTGCAACTGCCGCATGTTGTGTTGCAGGATAAAAATGTGATTAACGTGCCCTCGACCCGATTCAAATTCCAACTTTTTTCTCGGATCTGAACTTCCCTGTGTCTAGTAGGCCAAAACAATACATAAGGCTAATGGGTAGCTTGGACGCAATGGACACAATACTGACGCCTGTTTGACTGTCTAAATAATTTTTGAGCTTCCTTTTTGAAATTAGGAGTCACTGCTGATAAGGCACAAATCATGAGATATCCATTCAGTTATCCAAACCGTCTGAAGAAGTTTTAATTGATCTTCACCATTGTTGAAGAGAAAAGCGGAAAATTCTTTTCCGAGATCCTGGTTCCGTTTCAATAATTTGGGCTCCGGAACTACTTCTGTTTCCGATGGGAGACCATCTGAGAATAAGTTATTGACCGCAGGCATCGCTTCACTTGAGGACAGTTGAACTTCGCCTCACAATGTTCGGCCCACCTGTTGAGTCAACGAGACTGGCTGGTACTAAGGGGTCTGCCATTATAAATATAATGCCACTTACACTGTCTGGACGAAAAGTGTGCACACGAACCAGGCGAAGCATCAGTTTGTTATTCCCCGATAATAAATCCCATTTCATCTCTTACCGAGTAATGTTTGCAGTTTTCGCGCAAGCCTTCAATCCGTTCCTAAAAATCATCTATGCATTCAAGGCCAGTTGGAAACGAGCAGATCCTGTTCACAAGTTCTACCGACGAGATAGAAATTTAATTCTAACGCAGCTGTACAGCTTCTTCGAAAAGCATCACTTTACAGCAAACTTTTCTTATTGCTACGATTTTTTCCTGGCGTTCTTTGGATTTCGTCGCGTGACCTGAACCGGGAAGTTTCCGTCAGTGCTTCCCGATACTCTTTATTTACACCCGTTATGAGCGAATGGCAGTTAATTGTCTTGCATTCACAAGTGTACAACATCTGAACAAATACCAAAACAAAACGGGCACGCACAAAAGCTTGAACTGAGTACAAACGATTGCCTCAGAATGTACGAGACCGCATGTGTTTGCCTGATAAGAGCCGTGTCTATGGGTCAGATGTACAGAATTGTCTACATATGACACTATTCCCCTGCCTATGCTAAAATGTAGCAATGCAGTTCACACCTAGTTGTAACAATTGTTCATCGTTGTTAGTAAATAATGTTAGGACATCTAGCCTGTCACCTAGCCACTACTTATTTGTAGGAAGACGCTACGTAAAATGATAGAGGACATAATAGAACGTATCCTTGATAGCATCTTGCCAACTACTCGCCAACGTATGTCGGTATAACAAGCAGACAAAGCTTTTCTGATTTGTCTTTGTAGATTTCACTTGATGTACTGAGTCTGGCAGCGCACGAGTAACTGGTCATTGAGATTTAGTTGAGCAAGCATTGCATTGTTTTGGAAGTAAGTGCAATCCCCACTTCATCTTGACCATGGGATTCAGTTTCGACGTGGCTGAGGGGGAAGTACTTGAACAGATGTGTGTTTGGGAGTGCGGTAAAATGAGTAACAGTGCCAGACTCATAGATTCGTGCCTTCCAGTCACAGCATACATCAAACTCCAGACACGATACAGTACTTGCCTAAGTGGCGTGACCTAAATGTCAGTGAGCGAGAACCTTTACTGTGCAATCGTTTACGATCTGTCTAGGCTTTAGCAAACATGCGTCCCTCGAATGCACAATAAAGGTAGAAAAAGTATGGGGCGAAATAAAACAAGGGAGAGATATAACTGCTGATATTTTCCAGCCGCATATGCCGCGGAAAGGGCTGA
Organism: Paragonimus skrjabini miyazakii; assembly: GCA_014338405.1. Taxonomy (NCBI): domain Eukaryota; kingdom Metazoa; phylum Platyhelminthes; class Trematoda; order Plagiorchiida; family Troglotrematidae; genus Paragonimus; species Paragonimus skrjabini miyazakii. Next base: position 146,640 of record JTDE01001415.1, on the reverse strand, counting down.
GGTGGTGGACCTCACCTAGAATCTCCAATACAAAAGTATGGTTTAAGAGACTACACGCAATAAAGTTCCATTAGGGGATCTTAAACGGCGCCGATTATTCAGTATTTTGACTCAGCTGGTAGTGACAGGTTTGCCCGGATATTGATGTCCTCCTCTGATCTTGCTGAGTTTAGTAGGCTCGAATGATAGAGGAAGTTTTTCGAATGTATACGATCATATTCCGAGGATAACGACCAATCGTTCGCCAGTTGGGATAATCATTTTCCCAGCGTGCATTTTCTGACCTTATTGCCTATAATTCCCAAGAGGGTAGTGCCGCAGCTATAAGAGAGTATGTGTTGTTTACTTATAACATCATACCCGTCGAGTTAGCAATGAGGCATGCAATCCTATAATTGCGACTGCTTTTGTCCAGTTGTTTCACTGTGGTCTCTCTAGCACATTCTTCCCATTAAGGACTCATAGTCAACATCACCGTCCTGATCAATCTGTTTCAAAAGCCAGAACGCCATGCCAAGGCAAAAAATATCAGTTAGGAATAAAAAGACTGGAAGGTAAGGTCAGCGACATACCGGAAAGCTGAGATTCATTGGATCAAACATATAATTTGGCTGGTCTAACGAAGCTAGTATCACTGTGTCTGCAAGTAGCACGTTACATTTGAAACCCACTTCATACGGACATACATAGGGCTCAATGAGGAATGTGCTCCGCTGTATTATATCCGCTGAAGGAGTCCAGCTCACAAAAAAAGTTCATAATTGAGAAGAGATGTAATTGCGAAAAGTGTGAACTTCGGTTGGATTTGAACCAGCGACAGAAACGACATGCCAAAACGTAGAAAGTGTTCTACCAGCTGAGCTACGAAACCATGTAGGAAGCTCAGACCTAGTTACCCCCCTTCCCCAACCAACTGTGTCATATGGAATACACTAAATGATCCAGCCGGTTGACTGTCTATGCACGATTCCCCGATCAGTTCACGCTGGAATACACCAATGCCACCGAAAAACACTGACATTGTGTTACTGATGGGTGTAATTTTAAATTGTTGAGAATACTAACGGGGTTGGTGACTCGGGTAATTATGTTTAATCTTTGGTTATTCGCCGAGCGTGGCATTCAGATTGTATACAGCTAGCTTGATTATTCTAGAGGCAACCTTCGGTTTGCATTAATGAAACGAGAGGAGTCAATTGTGGACACATATTTTGTAAGCCATTTCCA